>JAPQWV010001911.1:0-69307 GCA_027422505.1 Craterostigma plantagineum | reverse complement strand
TCGCCGAGAAAATTTTTCAGAAAAAATACTTTAACGATGGATTTTCGCTGCTACAGTGACTGAAGTCCCGCGAAAGCTTTCATCCGAGAATTTTTTTTTTCCCTTACGTTAAATTTTTTTCACTGCTACAGTGAAGTCACGCCCCGCGAAATTTCATACACCTCACTTCATATTACATCTTTTCGCATCTTCACTATTTCGCAACCACAGTGACCCAAAAATTTCTCAATCCATAAACTTAAAATTTTCTCGGATCCATGCCGATCAATTCTTTCGCAGCTACAGTGGTTCAGTAGCTTCTCAACCCTTACATGCATCATCTTTTCGCGGATCACGAAACTTTCTCAATCTCAGAAAATTGTCAATCCGAGATATTTCTCTTCACTTGTCAAACAGAGAAATTTCAACCCGAGAAATTTTATCACTTGAGCAGATTTTCTTCAAAGCTTTAACACTCCGCGAAACTTTCATATCACTTGCGAAAATTCCTCTACTTGCGAAAATTCCTCTACTTGTGAAAATTTCTCTACATGCGAAAATTTCTCTACTTGCGGAAAAATTTTAATACCTCTTGAGAAAATATTTTAACCAAGAAAATTTTTGGATATCTTATGAAATTCCATAACTTGCAACAATATTCCACTACATGCGAAAATCTTCCACTACATGCGAAATTTCGCTCTAAATGCGAATATTTTCTCTCGACTTGTTTATGTGTGATAATTTGCAAAATTTCCCATTACATGCGAAAATTCTTGGATAACATGAATGCGAAAATTTCCCACTACATGCGAAACTTTACTCAGAATGCGAAATTTCCATTACATGCGAAAATTTTTATAACTTGTGAAATTCCATAATCTGCGAAAATTTTCCACTACTTGCGAAAATTTAACACTACATGCGAATTTTTACAATATCTGCGAAAATTTCTCTCGGCTTGCCTATGTCGAAAATTGTCGAAACTCGCCATTACCTGAACATCATTCAATTTTAACAACTTTACTTCAAAAGGACTCTAAATTAGCTTTAATGTTAATTTTACTTTTATCTTTACGATTTTGGGCACTTTTATGCTTCGTTTTATTGTTTCACCCATGACTTACTTATAATCCATCTTCTCGCAATTTAGTTTGTACTAATCATGGTACGTTTTCTGTCGAGCACAGATATGACTAACACAAACCGAGAAGCACTTGAAGCACTTGAGGCTGCCGCAATTCAAAGGGACGTCGCTCGCATCGAACTCAATACACTGACGTACGTTCCACCGATCGAGCAGGTATTCCCAACAAGTCGATGGGCTGCCTTGATACCAAACAACCACATGGTGGATTTGGACAACTTCCGGTGCGATGCTACCATCATCATAGAGATCCTCAAAGGGCATCCCCTCCGACACGCCCTCACTCATGGCGAGCCAGAAGCGCAAGTCTACCTCCAGCAGTTCTGGCACACACTGCAGATTGCTGGACCACACTACCTCGCTTCAGCAATGTCCGCCGAAATCGATCAAGAAACAGTAGTCCTCACCCGCAAGATTGTCCAAGAAGTACTCCAACTCCCTGTCTACTCACCCTACGATCCACTACCGACGCACGAACAACTTATTGAAGACATCGACAGATTGGGCTATCAACCAGAAAACAAGAAGAAGAAGGGCCCACTTGTTCTCAGTGAAGTCACCACACGCAATCTACCTCAACCCTGGCGAACACTGCACCTACTGCTGAACAAATGCATGTCAGGGAAGCATGCTGGTCAGGACCGCGGCAACCACCAAATCCTTACCATCCTAACCGGCATCGCCAACAACCGCAAGTGCAACTACGCTGAGATAATATGGATGGATCTCATCTCCATGATTCAACGTCGCGATCAGGAAGTCGCCAAGGACGTCAAAAATCGCTTCGTACCTTACATGCGGTGGCTCCCAGCGATCATCAAACACTTCCGCCTGTTCTCCACCAACATCCGCATCCGCCCGGCGAGTGAGCACTTCATAATTCCCGTCGTCGAGAAATTCGCCATGAAAAATACTATGGCGAAGATCGACACGCCATGATCATCCCAGACGAAGTCCTCGCCTATGCCGACTCGACAAACCCGCATGTTCGAGCCTATCGCGCCTCCACCGCTTCATTCCGCGAGAGTCCCCGTCCACTATCCATTATCCCTACGGAGCAGACCAACCCCACTGCTCCTAACCCCGGGACTAGCCAAAACCCCACCACCACTTCTAAAAAGTCATCGGGTCGCGCCACATCCTCTTCCACCCGCGTACCGAAAAACGGTCGCGTGAGGATGACGTAAGCCACCCCACGGAGCGTCGATCGAAACAAAACACGATCGACCTCCTCAGCCCAACCCATAGGTACAGGAGGTGATGTGTTCACCTCCCGAGTAGAAGACGTGGCATTTGGCTCAACCACGCAAACAACCCCACCAATCCACTTATCTTCCTCTCCACAGGAAGATATTTCATTCCACGAGGAGCTACGTATGCCATCAACATCCCACTTGGAGATAGTCGATGTTGAAACAAGCAGTCCTTCGCCTCAGACTGCATCCTCTTCAATCACATCGAGTCTAGTGCCCTCACTCCCCATAATTTCATACGTTTCTAGGACACATACACCTTTTACTGCACTACAGAGTCTTTGTGATTCAGTCGGAACGCTCGGTGATGTCTCTGTGACTAAGAGCGGAAGACCTAGCACGGCCAACATCAAAACAACTGTGAGCCTAGGCCATCATTCGTTTGAGTCTGTCTCATCGATGATGCCAACGGGAAGTCTTAGTGACCCCGTCTTTTCCTGTCCTGTGCAAACGGGCGGCCAATCGGCTATCTTCTCTGATTCGGTGTCAGTTGGATTTCTTCGTGATTCCAACTTGTTAAACTTACCCCATTTTGTCTCCGAGACCGCGCTAGAGGCTTGTCTTCAAGAGTTTGCAAAGACTCTTGAGGCGTCTATCCTCGATAAAGTCTACGCGCGTCTCGATGCGTCCACCATCGACAAAGGCAAAGGTGTGGCCCCGGAGACGCCACCACCACCGCAACATGTGAACGCAGAAGCTGTTCTCTCCTCCATTTCCGCAAAGGAGCTCTTCTACATTCTCAGAGCCGGATTCGAATCAATGACGGAACTCGACGAGGAGGAACAGCAAATGAAGGCAATCATGACTCAACCAATGACTTGTCGCGCTCAAGGTGAGTCTAGCGGGAACAGGCGCGAAGATCAAGACGATGATCAAGATCGCCACGAGGGGGAGAATAGGCAGCAAGGCTCACAATCACAAGGACTCGTGCAATCGACGCCGCCTTCCTCCTCTGCACCTGAAACGACGCCCGCAACAGAAACCTCACACCCCACCAGCCAAGACTCCCACACTATTAACCCCGAGTCACTAGCCAAATCACCCTCACCACCACCTACTACCGTCTCCGAAACTCTAATAGTCACATCGGCGTTAGAGACCACCACCACACCTTCTCCACCCACCATCTCGGAACCTCTAACTATCACATCGACGTTAGAGGCCACCACCACATCTACACTACCCGACACCCAAATCATCCTCGCCAAAACCATCACCTCAACCGCCACCAGAATCTCCACCACAACCATCCCCACAATCCACAAACTCCTCCGACGCAACACCCTCACCATTGCACAGCCATACCCCTCTCAATACCGACCCCAACGTGGCTCCCGAGGACTTCTACTGCGCGCAGAATGAGATCGAGGCCTACATCTTCAATGATGTGTGGCGTTACACACCCGCCGACGCAGTAGCAACCAGGAAGTTGGTGAAGAATGCTCGACGTCTGCTAAAGGAAGCATCTCTTACGCTAATCAACACTGCAGACGACGAGAACGGGGAGGAGTACGATGCTGAACCCGCCGAGCTCGAGAACATCCTACAATTTCAAGCGCAGCAAGCTGAGGCTCCTGCTGCTCAACCGGATGTGCCCACGGCGGATATACCGGAAGCACCGTGGGAAACAAGAAGATCACCGTACCATTCCAAGAAGAGATCAGGAAGAGGATCTGGCGGTGCAAGGAGCAGATCATCACGGTCTTCGATGAATACGAGCTGATGAACATCCAAAATTGGAGCGAGGAAAAGAAGAAGCGCTACCGATGGAGCCTTCTTTGCCACAAGTGCACAAAGCGGACGCTGTCCGATGAAGAAAACATCGCTCTGGAAATGAATCGGGCCCCTCTCTGCAAAGTCACTGACCTTCGCCAGGAGTCGAAAGGACGTGTCCACTATCCAGTGTTCACGGTAATGAGGCAGGATGAGAACTACCGTGAAGTGAGCGAGGCGGACTTCAAGTTTCTGCGCCTAGGTGTTCTGTACAACATGCTGGAATCCATGAAGCAGTTCAGACTCGTCGTCAGAAGTTATCGACATCTTGTACGGGCTGAACCAGTCACGATGGGTTATGTGGCACTCAAGCGACGTATGCTCCAACAGGTCAGATTCTTCGCCTCCCACGATCTGTAGATGTCGGTGGAGCACAACCTAAAGAAGGTGAACCTGACTCGCCCATCTTTCAAGAATGCGGACGACTATCGAGAGGGCGATGTGATCGACGGAGATGATCCGGCGGTCGCCTACTCGAATTACAAGTGAAAGATGAGGCTACTACGTTGCTCCGAAGTGGCAAAGTTCTCGGATGGGACACTCACCATCATCCAAGACAAGCTCATGAGGATTTGCCGCATCCTTTCGGAAGAAGACCCACACTGCCGATCCAAGTTCGCGAAGTTCATTGATGCTATAGCTGATCGAATCGTGCTTCTAAGGAATATCCTCGCCTTCGAGTTCAAGCTAGGACTTCGCGAAACACACACTCACTAATCCACCATCACAATGCCCAAGATCCAAGACTCCCAACAATTGACACAAAAGGGGGAGATTGTTAGGATATTTATAGATTGTGTCAATAGTTTAAGTCTTGTGTTATATTTTGTAATTATCCTTTTAGCTTGTGCTTTAGACTAGAAAGTAATTAGTTAATCTTTAGTGTTTGAGCCTTAATATACCTAGGGTTAATGTGGTATATAAGGCATCACCATCTCTTTTTGAAAGTAATCAAAGATCAAAACGCTAACCCTATTTTTCACACAATACACACAATTGAAGGTGAGAACTCTCCCTTTTCATTCCATCAAAGCCTCTTTGATTCCTTGTTTGGTGCAATCGGGACCAACACTTTAAATAGGTATATTATTTAGATTGTACCCATAATCGCAAAGCTGAGTCCGCATCCACAACATTTGCGAGCAACAGCTGGCCGCTGCGACGTATTCTGCCTCAGCCGTCGATGTTGAGATGCAGTTCTGCTTATTTGATGACCAGCATACCAACTTTTCGCCTAGAAATTGAGCACCATCGAAGGTGCTTTTCCAGTCCATTCGACAACCTGCATAATCAGTGTCAGTGTAGCTGATTAATTGAAATTCGTGCCCTTAGGATACCATAATCCTAGGGTGAAGGTGCCTTTGAGGTAGCGTAAGATCCGTCTGACCGCAAGCATATGGGATTCATTGGGGTCGGCTTGGAACGAGTGCAGAGGCAGGTAGCAAACATAATATTCGGCTGGCTTGAGGTGAGATAGAGAAGAGAGCCGATAATGCTGTGATAGAGTGTGATGTCGACCGCTTTTCCTGTGGGATCGGCATCCAACTTGTATCTTGTGACATGGGAGTGTTAAGACGCTTGCTCTGATCTTGATGGAACTTCTTCAGGCTGACTTGGAGTCCCAAGAAAAATTGCATCTCTCCCATGTGACTCATTTCAAACTTCCTCTTCATTAAATCTCCAAATCTCTTGCAGAGCCATGGATTTGTTGATCCGAATATGATGTCGTCGACGTAAAGTTGGACGACCATCACATCTTTTTCTTGCCATTGGATGAAGAGGGTCGTATCGATCGTTCCTCAGATGAATCCAGACTTCACGAGAAAATCGCTCTAGACATCATACCAAGAACGTGGAGCTTGTTTCAGTCTGTAGAGAGCTTTGTCCAATCGATAGATGTGATCGGGATGTTCTTGATCAACAAAGTCTTCTGGCTGAGCGACATAGACTTCCTCCTTTAAGACGCCGTTGAGGAAGGCGGTCTTAACATCCATTTGGTAGACTTTGAAGTCTTTATGGGCCGCATACGCCAAGAGAAGGCGAATGGCTTCAATCCGGGCAACAAAAGCATAAGTTTCGTCGTAGTCCATGCCTTCATGTTGGTTATATCCCTTCGCAACCAGCCTTGCTTTATTCCGGATCACTTCCCCATCTGCATTCTTTTTGTTCTTAAAAACCCATTTCGTCCCGATAATTGTTTTCCCATGCAGACGGGGTACTAACATCCACACTTGGAGACGCTCGAATTGGTTGATTTAGTCTTGCTATTACCCAGGGTCTTGAAGTGCGTCTGCTACCTTAGTAGGCTCATTTTGGCTTAAAAAGCAGCTAATGAAAACGTGTTGATGACGTGCCCGTACTCCACTCGAAGGATCACCAATAATCTGATCAACCGAATGTGCTCGAGTCCACTTTCGCTCGTGAAGCAAAGCTGAAGTAGATGGATCATCCATTTGTGGACCATGATTTCCAATAATCTCCGGTTGTTAATTAGATTAAGGGAGGTCTAATTCTTCACTTGAATTGATTGATTCTGTCGAGACTTCCTCAAAAACCATGGTAGGTGCTTCAGTGTTCTGTGGTGATTCTGAATCTGGTGAGGTGCGGACATTTGAATAGCTTGGTAAATCGGCCTCGTTGAGTGGGGGATCCATTAAAGGTGTAGCAGTGATGGTGACTGGCCGATATACATGCTCAGAAAGATAGTCCAAATCATCTAACGCAAGTCTCAAAGCTTCCTCTGACGTTGAATCCTGATTAGTTGCTATCTTCTGTTGGTTTGGTGCCAACACATCAGTGAAAACGGGTTCTGAACTTTCGTATTCAGAAGCCATCTGGTTAGGCACGTGTCCTGGACTAATGTGCCCAGAAGCCATATCTGCACTTCGTGGAAAGTGACATTGTAACTTTCTTTGATAGTGTGGTTGGGCTTGATGTATACCCGGTATGCCTTTGAAGTTGAAGAATACCCCCGAAAGTGGCTTCGAATGCTTTACGATCGAACTTAGCTCGTTGTTCTCTATCGTTCTCCACAAAGCACTTGCACCCAAACACCTTGAAGAATAAAATGTTGGGTATTCGCTTGTTAATGATCTCTTACGGAGTCTTATCAAAGCGTTTGTGAACCAGTGTCCTGTTCTGAGTGAAACAAACGGTATTTACTGCTTCAGCCCAAAGAAAGTATGGGAGGCCGCAATGAATCAAGATCATATGTGCGGCTTCCACTAGAGTCCTATTCTTTCTTTCAACGACCCCATTTTGTTGAGGCGTCTTGGCGGCTGAGAATTGTTGGCCAATCCCAAGTTTCTGATAAAAATCACTGAGGTACTTATTCTTGAACTCAGTGCCGTTGTCTGTTCGGATGACTAGGATAGTTTGCTGCAGTAAATTTTGAGTCGAGTCACAAAATTGATAATCAAGTCCCCTGTCTCATCTTTAGTTCGGAGGAACTTCGTCCATGTGTAGCGAGAGAAATCATCAACGATAACGAGCATGTACTTGCATCCATTGATACTCTGTGTCTGCATTGGTCCACAGAGGTCCATGTGTAGAAGTTCTAGTGGACGTGAAGTATAGGCAATCAGCTTTATATGATGAGATGCTCGCTTCATTTTTCATAGTTGGCATGCCGAACATTGATGCTCTTTCTGTAATACTATAGTTGGAAGACCGTGAACCAACTTTTTCGTTGAGAGTCGTTGAAGAGCTTTAATGTTGAGATGAGACATTCGTTGATGCCATAAGCTGTTCCTCTGAATTACAGTCTGAGAAATGAGGCAAACAGCTGTCGAGGGCCGCACGGACCTCAGGTTGATCGTGTAAAGGTTGGATTTCCGAAGTCCTTGGAGGTGTTTTTTGTCCTGACTGTCCAATATTCTGCACCGGTCAGCTAGAAAGACCACTTGGAATCCTTTATTACAGAACTGGCCTATGCTAAACAAGTTATGGCGGAGACCTTCGACGTAGGAGACATCTTTTATTATCAGATTCGTCATAATGATGTCCCCAAAAACCTAGAATAGGGGCTGAGTCGTTGTTTCCGAATCTGGCTTTTCCATTTGGTCAGTCTTGTTAGTTGCTCATCAGCTCTTGATTTCCCATCATATGTGTGGATCAACCAGAGTCGAGGTATCGCACATGATGGATCTGCAAAATCAAATTAGAGAGCTTTAGGTACCCACTTATAAATGAGTCCTCTGAGATTAGTAGATTTAGATGTTGGTTCAGATATGGTTCCTAAGCTAGTACTAGTTGGAGCTTTAACAACCCAAGTTAACGTCGAAGAAGTTGATGTGGGTGTGCCCTTAGCAGAAGACTTGGCCTTTTTGCCTTTCGTCTTTTTGGGCGGAGATTTAGGAATCCATTTGGGTTGAACTTGACAGGGAAGGTTAATTTCAGCACGAATAAATGCTTTTTAGGCTTCACCGAGGAAAAGATTTCATTGGATATCTCCTAAGGTGCTTGGGAGATTCAATCTTCACAGGATACCTTAGGTGATAACAAGCGTGAATAGCGCTATAATCCCTTTTTATAGCTGGATCTTATTTCATACGGGTCATCCTTGATGCATTTGTTTTAGAATGATTAATTTTCATTGTTGATGAAGAGCCTATTTCGAAGTGAATGCTTCTAAAGGTGGTAGGTTCTAAGGAGCAAGTAGAAGCAATTATTTTAAGAGAAGAAATAGCTCTTTTATTTCTACGAGTGTTTAGTCTTTGTATATGAGAAGGAGATACATCTAACACTTTTACGTCTAGAGATTCCTTCTTAAATCCTAAACTAGACACTTTCGCCTTCGATTCCTCTAGCTCCAGTACTACCCTCCCTGTAGACGTAGTAAGAACAAGGTTAGAAATAATACTTTTGGAAATATTTTTCTTGGATTTTGGTTTAGGAGAAGGCATCTTTTCTTTCTTCACGCTGTTCAGAATGATGTTATCTTTTGAGGGAGATGCGTGAGACATAGTTCGTGAGATGGAGGAAGCTTTGAGATTGTCCATCTGTTTTAATAATTTTTTCTTTTCAGCTTCAAAATCCTCTCTTTCTTTTTCCAAAGAAGCTCTTAGTCCCTCTATTTTCTTAACGATATGAGGTATGTAGCGAGAATTTCAGAATGATGAGATTGTGCTTCCCCTATTATAGAATGATCTTCTTGAAGGTGAGTTGACTCAAGGCTCCAACCCTTGGAAAAATCCCTAGTTTTGTAGCTTTGATTCAACTCGGTGTAGGAGAAGGGGATTTAACCCTAGTTTGGCTTTCTCTTGACCTCTTTTAAGTCATCTATTTCCTTTGCGTTAGTAAAGACCATGAGATTCGTTAATCTAAACCCATGTACTTGACATCGTAAAGTTGTTTGCAATCAACTTTTGACAAGCATCGTGGATTCTCAAAGCCTAAGCCAAATTTATAGTCATAGAACTCTTGGTCCATGGGTTGATTCAAGAATATTGTGTGATGAGTTTGTCCCCTTTTTACCAGAAGATCCTTTAATTTCTTAACTTTAACGTATAGCTTCTTACGCTATTCTCCTAATAGAGTAAAATTATTTGAGTTAATAGCATATAACCTACCAGTGGTTTAAAAAGAATGCACCAAAACCCCCTGCAGTTTAGAAATAAGCTAAAAAACCCTTGTAGTTTGAATAATTCTGCATACGCTCCCTATCCGGTCAATTTAGTCTGACCGTCGGAAAAAAAGCAGAATTCCCATTATACCCACGTCAGATTTAGTCTTTTTTCTCTGTTTTTAAAGCGGAATAATTTTCCATCAGCGTTCTTCTTCTTCTTCAACTGACCAAGAAAAAGAAAAAGAAAAAGAAAAGGAAAATTCCAATGTCGCCCTTCTTCATCGTCTTCATCCTCCTTTTCCTCACTACCACCACCGTGGGATCCATCGGCATGAACTCCGAGCTCCGCCATGTTGCTAGCGACTTTGGCGATTCCGATGCTAGTTTGGTCCTCGACGGCGCTGATCGCCTTGCGTATAGTGCTCGGAGCCATAATCGGCAGATCGATCTATTAAATTGAAGGAAAAAAATTCGAAATGGAAAAGACTGACGGCGGCGTGTACAGTAACTGTAGCGACCCTAGCCATCGCCACCATTTCTAACGTCATCCTAAGTGTCTAACGGCGTATTTAAATGAAGGAACTGCGGAAATGCGTATGAAATTTTTCATTTTTCATTTACATGACGGAACTCTGTCCAATACATGCCAAGAGAATTCTTCCGCGTCAAAAGAAATTCTTAGAGTTCTAATTACACACTAATCCTAATTTGTATTTACTCGGGGCGGTTGCGATGACACAGCAGAAGCTCTTATGCGTCCGGCCCCACAGGTCGTCATGCATACACGCACGTCCACCCCCAAAAGCACTCAGAAGCTTCAAAAGATCGGCCTTGCCAGCTAGGCGATCACGTACAGTGATCGTATGTACCTACAACACATAACATAAAGAAATGAGCCACCGAGGCTCAGTAAGTAGAAACTATGCATGTATGCACGTGTCCCATCCCTGCAAAGGCAATCCACGCCAATGCACAAACTACTACGCAAAGGCGATCCGCGCCGATGCACTTAACACTCCGCAAGGGCGATCCGCGCCGATGCTCATCATACTCGTAAACCTCACTCAGGGCCCTCGGCTAATCTCACTATGCACCACAAATGAGCTCACGTCCACTAGGGAAATATGACAGCGGTCCACAACGGATGGCCATACCTAGGATGAACACCGTTCCCCTAAGTTGCCATATGTACCCGGTCGTCCACGACTGTCGGTGGTCGCTCACGCTGGTAGCCCACGCTCAGGTTGCCTACACCAGGGTTCCACCCTTTGTCGCTTATACCCTCAGGTCGCACCCTCCAGGTTGCTCCCTACCGCCACGGGCATTGCCCAATCATGTCATAAACATACATATACACGGCCCTTTCGCCAACGGGCATTGCCCTAATATATTTCATTATATACATAATAATATATGTATACGGCCCTTTCGCCAACGGGCATCGCCCTAATATATTTCATTATATATATGATAATAATATATGTATACGGCCCTTTCGCCAACGGGCATCGCCCTAATATAGTTCATTACCTTCATAATAATAATATATGTATACGGTCCTTTCGCCAACAGGTCTTCGCGCTACTATATTTCATTGCATATACAATAATAGTAATATATGTATACGGCCCTTTCGCCAACGGGTCTCCGCCCTAATATACTTCATATACATATACATATTTACATAATATTACGAAGACGCTAAACGCCGCCCTTGTAGCATAGTGGACAGCCCTTGACTCAACTGCGAGTCGACAACACATGCCCATATCGGCAATGTATCAGTCGCTTTCAAGCGACACCTTATATACACATACTCGACTCATACAACCCTCCCACATATGATCGTGTATGCACGTGAGTACGAAAATGCAACAAATGCCATACGCACTTACCAAGAGACAGCATATCAATTAGTCCACGTAAATCATGTAATCATCGAGGCACATAGTCACGTAATATCAAGCATACACAATTCAGGTAGGCATCGAAGCACCTAGTCATACAATTTAAGCACGTACAGACAAGTTATGTGTTGTAGTTGAATTTCTACTTACCTGTCGTCCGTCGACTAGTTGCTACCTTATCCGATGTAACTCCTAGGTGTCGACCTTAGTATAAGAATAATTAAGTTAGTACCTTATTTAAATTATTTAACTAGCTAAAGTCTCGAATTTGCTAAGTCCAACCCTTTAGGCATAAAATACGAAGGTTAGTACCTTAATTAATACTCAAGTGCCGCTACGTTATAGCTACTATCTAATTGGAAAGAGTTCGCAAAATATTTTTCCCAAGTTATAAACGCGTTCTAAGAATTCTAGTTGAATTCGTGAAGTCTAGCTAAATTTCGCTAAGTATGGTTCGCGAATTGGCCTTTAAATGATTAGGGGGTTCACTACTTGACCTGATTCGTAAAAGGTGATGGGTTCGTGAAACAAGACCCGCGAAGTTGCTTAGTTCGCCAACTTCGATAATCTCGTGAACTTTAGCTAAAAAGGGTTAAGTATAGTTCGCGAATTATTTCAAAGTTCTTGATTGGATTCGCAAAGTTCGCTTGATTCTTGAAGTGCACGAATTCGCGAAGTAGGTCGAGTTCGCAAAGTTGCTCGGCCCGTGAAAATGGAGGAGTTCGCTAAATAGGGTTTGCGTGGGTTTGCAACCCTCGTTAGGCCCGCGAAACTTCAGTTCGCAAAGTGGGTTCGCGGCTTGTGTGGAATCGCAAAATATCTTCATTTCGTCAAATGATTCGGCCCGCGAAAGCTGCCGAGTTTGCAAAATGGACGCGGCCCGTGAAACGTCTTTAATTCGCCAACTTCGCCGGGTTCGCGAATTGCATGTGGATTCGCAAAACTCGTTTGAGTTCAACAACTGGGGTTTCGTGAATTGTATGTGAATTCGCCAAATAACTGCAGCCCGCGAAGTGCTTGGACCCGCAAATGCACGAGTTTGCAAACCCTCGGTCGGCCCGCAAAGTTGGTGAGTTCGCAAATGTGGGTTCGCGACCTATGTGGACTCGCAACCCTTGGACCCGCGAAATGTCTTCATTTCGCAGAGTGCCCCGAGTCGTCAACTAGGTGGATTCGTCAACTTCTACCCGCAAAATGGAGCAGCAAAGCGTGGAGTTCGCCAAGTCCTTCCCATTTGCAAAGCTGCCCGCCAACCTTGGGCCCGCGAACTTCAGTTCGCAATCCTTTCTCTTGCCGAGTTCGCAAAGTCCTTGGCCCGTGAAGCGAGTTCCGCGGCTTCCTGGATTCGATGGATGGACCCGCAAAATGTTTTGAGTTTGCAAGTCTCCAGCTCGGAATCCTCCACGGATTCGCAAAGTGGGAGCCATGGGAGTTCGCAAAACTCCTTAGAGTTCGCAAAGTTGCTTATACGGCCTTTCAACTTCGCGGCTTGTGTGGGCTCGCTGGATGGATTCGCAAAGTGGCTTTGAGTTCGCCAATTGAAACCCGCGATCCTTCGTTTGCGAATCCAGTCTCACCAACAGCTTTTAGTTCACGATATATCAACTTTGAAGATTAAAAAGTCATTTCCTCCAAGAACATTATGAAGGCCGATTGGAACTTCAGAAACCCTAAAATCGAGCTAAACAAACACGCCAACTTTATCTACATTTTCGTGCCTAATGACCCTTAAAATGGGCTAGCGTAACATTCGACACACTTGGACTAAAGTTCTTCATGCCTCTGAGGCCTAAAATCGCAGATCCCTTAATACGTATCTACTATTTCTGTGTTTAGAGCCTCTAAAGTACTGTATTACCTAAACAAAGCTACTAGGATTTGGGTTAGGGTTCGTACCTATTCCAATGGTGCGTGATCTCCAACTCGGCTCTCCTTCCTCTTTCGTTCGAGCTCAATTTCGCTTCTATGGGTTCTTGTTAGTTTCTTGGTTATGGTGTTTATGGCATTGAAGAGTTGGAGATGGACATTGGAGTGTGGTAATGGGACATGGTTATCGAAAATATCCCCTAATTTGGGGACTTGTTTCTAGAAGCTATTTCTAACAATTTTGGGCCAAAGAAATCAATTTACTAGGGCCTTATTATTAGCTATTAAACCCTCATATGTTTTGGCCACTTTGTTTCAAGGAGGTATATTATTTGGTCCAAACTTATTAAATTGACTTGGGCTTGACTTTTAGGTTTCAACCTAGTCCAATCACAACTATAGCCCAATTTATTATTAGGCACGATTTCCGTAATCCTAATTTCGAAAATCCCTAATTAAATTGGAAGTCTTACGGTACAAATTGAATGCACCGATTTTACCAAATAAATTAAGCACGCATTTTAACATGTAAATTTCACATAATTCACACGAGCACAGAAAATTTCATTAAATGCACATAATCGCATTCATTATTTACGCAAATTATTGGCCTCCAATACTTACGAGGACCCGGGTGCTACAGTAACTACGCCCACAACAACTCCCCCGTCGAATCGTTCTTGGAAACGGTCACCTCTTCTCCGCCCTCTGATCGTCCGATTACGGCGGCGAATAAGATCGACTGTGGCTTGCTGGTCATAGAGAGTCTTATGAAGGGAAGGGCTCTGCCTCAGAGGGGTGGGTTCGGCAAATGGGTTTGGGTCTTTTACCGGGTCGGGTCGGTTTGGGAACGGTGTTTGTTCTACTGGTGGGTTCTTGAATGATGACGATGATAATGGATGTTACACCTTCGGTGATGTTGGGAGGGAGATGACCCAAGGGGCATTTTAGTCATTTTATTCAAAAAATACGGTCAAATCCTATTATAGTCGCAGTAACAGCGCGTGTACAACAATCCCGGGTAGTATAAGGTGCCCGAGGGGTTTCGTGCAATGTTTTTGAAAGCATAAGGGACACGCATGCAATAAAAAATTCATGAGGTATATTGGTGAAATTGGATGTAACTACGAGGAGAAAAAGTGGCATTTATCCAAATTATTTTCTACCGTTAATTTGGCAGCTTTACAGGCATCTAGATCTCTCATAAGTTCACCAACATTAATATTTGATTTAGCTAATTGCGACTTCCCTGACTTTCACCACCCATTCTTATTACTAATTCATGTGACTGCATGTGATATAAATGAAATCTATATACGAAAATGAGTACAAGATTTTTCCTTTTATATAAAGGAAACTGTTCTGTACAATAGAGTGCCCATGCGTGTTCAAAACAATATATCGGCCCGCCACTCAGGTCGCATCCATGTACACACTGCCACCTCAAAAGTCCTCCAGAAGCTTCAAAATTTGGCCTCGCCATCGTAAAGATCACGTACCGTGATCCCGTGAAACTACAACACATAAATACGTGGAATGAGCTTATAAGCTCAGTAAGTGAAAGCCATGCATGCCATGCACGTGTTCTAATTCGCAAAGGCATCCGCGCCAATGCTCCTTAGACCTCATATTTTCCTTGTCTTGTCTTCTCATGTAGGGCCCTCGGCTATCTTGCTATCACCATCATGGAGCTCAAATCCAAAAGGTATTAATAATCATATAAGTGGCAATACCCACTCAAGGGAGGCTAACCCTAGGGCGTCTTTTCTATTCCAAGGTGGTTTCATACGCCACGCGGACGCTTCACACTAGTAGCCTAATCTGAGGTAGTCAACACCAGAGATACCCTAGTTGTCGCTTACTCCCTCAGCTCGCACCCTCCAGGTTTCACAATCAGCCATGAGGGCATTAGCCCTAAAATCATGTCTTGCCTTGTACATGTTATGTCTTGAAGGTAACGCCATACGATGTCACCATGGTAGCATAGAAGAGCCGTGACTCAACTGTGAGTCGACATCAGACACTCATACGACGAATCTTTATCGCTCTCAGGCGATCTTATATCATGCGCTCTCATATCCTGCCTTTTGTACTAAACGTGTGTGCATATGCTCATGTCATGAATATGCGTCTCATGCCATCATATAATGTAAATAAATTACGCATGTCATGTAACGTAATTAATTCACGTAGGAAGTCACATAAACTCACAGAAACACGTAACATATAATTTCATGCACATACATTTATGTGTTGTAGTTGGGACTTCCACTTACCTGGTACTCCTTAGCTATTTAATTTAGCGTACTGTAAATCGCTAATCTTCGAATCCTAAGTATAGAAACATATAAAATTAGGGTTTGTTAGTCTAATTACAGTTTCACTAAAATGGCTTAATTTAGAAAACCCTAATTTCGACTTTTATAAATTTCGAAACCCTAAAATTTTGAACTTTGTCTTAAATTGAAAAATATCATTCGAGATTCATAAGAATCTCGACATGGTTTCGTACATGATTGTGGGATTTCGAAATAAAATCCAAAGATAGATCTCGACATGTTTCTAAAGTGGATCTCGGCATAGTTCTCGAGATTAATCTCGAGTTTGATTTCGAAGTTCTATTAGACCTAATTCGAGATTTATTAAATAGTATACAATATTTCGAAGTAAATCTCGAAGTGGGTCTCAACATGAGTTACAGAATGGATCTCGACATAGAATGAATCTTGACATGGTTTGATTTCTCGACGAGTTTGGTTAAATGAATCTCGAACTTGGTTAAATGAAATTTCGAAGTCGAGATTGATTAATCAAAGTTCTCGACCTGGTTTTCAAGATCTCGAGCTTGATCTCGATATTTCACACAACATTTCGAAGTCACTTTCATACTTAAATCTCGGCATGAGCTCGAGATCCTCCATAAAATTTCGAAGTTAATACCAAATGGATTTCGACATGAAATGAACTATAAAATTGATCTCGACACTGACTTCGAACTTTATCATGGATTTCGGGCTCTATTAGGAAATTTCGACATGGATCTCCATATAAATCTCGAGATGGATGTCGAGCTTAAATTTCGAGATCCTACACAACATTTCAAGGTCGATTTCAATACTAAATTTCGACAGAGATCTCGGCTTTATTTTGAAATTGTGTCTCGAGTTTTATTTCGAACTCTTACTCTCATTATTGATCTCGAAATCATATCTACAAACTAACAGGGTTTCGGAATCTTATCAAGCTGCCTACTTCTCCTTGACTACGATCCCTATCATATGAATCTTTCCAATCATAACATGCTTCACTCTACATCAGTCATGTTAGTATATTTAAGGTTCGAAACCCAAAAATTACCCACTTAGTATAAAAATCATAACCCCCTTAAACTATGCTAATCTTGGAAAACAATACATCCTAATTCTCCTTGTAAATTCTTATACTTGGAAATATTAAACTCATAAACTTATACATGGACAGAACGCACATATTAGAGAAAAGAGGTATACCTTTTCCAAAATTTGATCAACCGGTTGTTAGATAGTTTCTACTTTTCTCCTTCCAATTTTCGCCCGAGTTGTTTCTCTTATTTAGGGTTTCATCGAACATGAGCTCTTATTAGTAAAGATTGAGATAAGCTTTAACTTATTAATACTAGTGCTGATGAGACATATCAATCGAAACTACTTAATTTTTTGTCTCCTTATCCCTAAGTTAACGTGCGGAGGTTATCAAATGACATGGAGGTCATGTTAACCCTTATCTTATTCTAACTAATATGTATTATTATATTATTACTTTATTTTTCCTCCCACACTAGGTTTCGAAACACATAGAGACCCTAGATAAGTAAGATTTCGATATTCTTTTATCCTATCATCTCGACATTTTAAACAACTTCATCTCGAGATTTATAGATCTCGAGACTTAAAGATTTCGAGATCAAGAGATCTCGAAATTCAAAGATTTCGAAGCCCTAATGCATCGAACTCTCTTTTATCTCATACGAAATCCTTTGTAAGTTCCATTAGTTCTTTTACTTGGTTAATAACATCTAATATGAAATCATGTTGGCACATAAAATCGTAAAACATGTTTCATGCAGTCACGTAAGTCACATAATATGTATGCATATTTATTGGCCGGCTACTTACGGAACTCGGGTATTACACTAATTTGGCTTCTAGGTTGGTGATCTTAGTAGATGCTTCCGTTATCATACAATTGAGGTTAGGTTTCTCATTGGGATTTCTAACTAAACAATTATAGTTATTTTCTAGCCTGTCTTCTAGTTCCTTATTTTTTTCTTTATTTTGCTCTAACGGAGGTTTCGTAGTCTCTCTAAAATGTAGGCTCTTAGTAAGTTCTTCTACTTTTGTACTAGAGCTCCTATGTTCTGATTCGAGACTAATGATTTTCTCCTGAGACTTAGATAGTTTTCTTCTCTACTTTCTTTATGCTTTTTTGCTCACATTTCATGTTAGTGTATTCTTTTTGATACGATTCTAACATGGTCAATAATGTGGAAGGAGAAACTACCTCCTCAGAAGGTTCGGATGCCTGGTCATCGTCTGTCTGGTTAGAGGTTTCAGCGTCAGATTTCTCGTTCAGGCGGGCCATGAGGGCTAGATTCTCTTCTTCTGAGCTAGACGTATCCTCGACCCAGAGTTCTTATTCTGCCATTAAAGCCACTCCAGAATCTTTTTGTTTTGTGAGTTGAAGCTTTTTGGAGTAGTAGTTGGCATCTCTCTTCTTTGGGAGAGTATATTCTCTGATATAATGAGCTGGTTTCCTTCGGTTAAAGCACTTGGTTGCTTCTTTGATGCTCTTGACTTCGGAGGTCTCAGGGGTAACTTCTTTGTCTTTGAGCTTGAGGTCCGAAGTCGATGGCTGATATGAGGACTTCTTCTTGAAGTATTGTTTGAATCATTTTTCCAATGAGGGCCAACTGCTTTCCTAACGATTTCATTTTGGCTCCATGTCTGAGTCTGATTCGACTTCAGACTCTAAGGGGGTAGGAGGCTTGATGATCTTCTCTTTTCGCGGTTTAGAGCTTCTCTTCTCTGAACTAGGGCAACCGTGTCTTCAATAAGTTTGCCCTTCAGCTCCTTCTGAATCTCTCTTATATCTTCCTCGTGTTGAGCGTGAATATCCAACTCCTGAAGATCTTTATTTTGTCTGATTGGAGTGGATATTTTCTTCCATTCTGAGGGCAGAGAGGAAAGAAATCATATGTTTGTTTCCATGTTCGTCTTTGTGATTTTGATTTTCCTCATCATTTAAGAGTGTGAGATATCTCTAATAGAGATCATATAGGCATTCCTCGGGTTTAGCTCTGAAGGAGTCGTAAGCTGTGAGAATATTATCCTTCTTGGCCTTGATACCGACTTCTGTCCTTCGCATCATCTTATGCAACTCATCCCACATTCCCTTAGCTGTAAGAATGATGTCGATCTGACGATAAATGTCGTATGGGATGCCTTACATTAGAGTGTTCTTGGCTATCAGATAATCAGCTACTGATTACTCACAAACAGAAGATTAAACATCTTCGAAGCAAATAATGTTCAATTTTGCAAAAATCAGAACACGTTCAAACTGTTCATCGCGCAAACAGTAAAATCACAGAATATAAAATTCAGCCTAAATCATGATTTTGATTGCTACCGATCTATTCCTGATTGATTTAAGCTACTTATGCGAGCATAGAAACATCAAATTCAACTCAGATAAGCACAGAATTTAAGCTATTAGATCGAAATTGAAATTCGCGCCAAACTGTTCTTCGATGGAACAGTAACAGAAATGAAAATTCGATCCAATTTTAATAATATTCTATCCAAAACACAATGAATCTGTTCTGATACCAATTATTAGGTCTTAACTTATCAACTCCTAGATCCTAGACTTGAAATCTAAGGCAGTCGACTAGAATTATGGGAAATTAGATTTCGATCGAAAACCTTTCGTTGAGAGCTTCGAGAGAGATTTCGAGTAGTGAGAAAATGAATTATGATTTTCTCTCTCTAGAATTAGATTTGCAAGCCTTTTGGATCAATTGACTAAAATTCTTTATTAAGCTCAAAGTTTACAAATGTATTTATACCAAACAAACTTGGTATAAATAACATATAAGTCCTAATCTAAGGACAATTACAAGAAACACG
The DNA here is from genome assembly GCA_027422505.1 of Craterostigma plantagineum. Lineage (NCBI taxonomy): Eukaryota > Viridiplantae > Streptophyta > Magnoliopsida > Lamiales > Linderniaceae > Craterostigma > Craterostigma plantagineum. The sequence continues at coordinate 49,649 of JAPQWV010001911.1, read as the reverse complement.
CCTGATTACAAAGACAACTAATTAAAATCAAGGCACAACTACAATTAGTATTCTACAAAGATCATGCAAGCTCTCCTCATTTTTTGCTTTGAAGGAATCATATGCCGTGAGTGTGTTTGCCTTCTTAGCCTTGATGCCTACTTCGGTTCTTTGCATCATCCTATGCTGTTCAACCGACATTCCTTTAGCCGTTGGAAGGCTGTCTTTTTGTCTGTAGATGTCAATAGGAATGCCCTGCATCAATGTGTTCATAGCTATCGGATCGGCCTTTGCTCTTTGTTTCTCAGCCCCATCGTACTCCTCAGGAATCTTTAGTCGCCTAGTGGGTTCGACGGAAGGATTGTTCGAGTTATCACCTTCTTGAGTAACCCAAAATTGAGGGGGTTCCTTGTACCCGAGTCCCATAAATAAGCCGGCCAATAAATATGCATACATATTATATGACTTACGTGACTGCATGGAACATGTTTTATGATTTTATATGTCAAATTACATATTAGGTACTATTAGGGTAGCTAAACAAGTAGAAGAATTAATTGAACTTAGAAAGGGTTTTATATATGAGATAGGAAGGGAAAAATTTCCAAACAAAGGATCTCGTAATTTTGGTACCACGGAATCTTGGAATCACGAGATCTTTGGATCTCGAAATTTATGATTCTCAAGGGAAAGTTGTTTACTTAATTAATAAAATCGAAAGCATGCGAAGAAGATTCGAAAAAGAATACCAAAGATTTAGATGAGTCTCGATAACTTAAATTCGATACATGTGAATCTTGAAATCTTTAGATTTCGAAATCTTTGAAGCTCGAAATCCTTAATCTCGAGATTTATAATTCTCGAGAGGAAGTTGTTTGCTTAGTTAATAACATCAAGAGCATTGGAAGAAGAAAATTTCGGAAGAACCACTTTCGAGCAATTATATGTCGAGACATTGGAATTCTGAAATCTAGAATTCGATTTCTTAGTTACAAAGAAATGTATGTAGTGTAATAGTACAATAAGAATGTTACATAAACTAGACAAGTATTGATAAAGAAAAGCCAGCATAACTTAACTAATATAACACGCAAGGTGTGATAAAAGAAAAGATATGTATTCTAATCTATTAAGAATAACGAAAGTTGGATAGAAAAGAGGAAGAAGTCGAATAAGAGCTCTAGGAGAACTCATCACTAAGCTGAAAAGGTATAGATTATTTCGATGGTTTTATATACTTGTCTGATGTACTAACATGTTCAGGAAAGATCATTAAGTATTAGAGGTTGGAAGGAATTAGGGTTTTGACTACTGATTTTAGGGTTTTGATAAAGATTATACGACCTTCAAACTGTTTCTGAAAAAGGAGAGCTTTTAATCGAAGTTTAGATGATTTCCATATGAAAAAGATGTTTTCGGGTAATATGATTTCCAGCTTGGTAGATTTCGAGACCTTGTTAGCTTGGTAGGAATGATTTTGAAACCAAAGAAGTGAGGATAGAAAAATGTCGAAACAAAAACTCGAGAACATTTCGAAATTTAATTTTGATATTTCCTTCGAAGTTTGGTATAAGATCTCGAGATCAAGCTCGAGATCCATGTTGAAATTACTTCGAAATTATGTATGGTTTAAGTCTCAAAATTTTGCGTAGGATCTCGAAACCAAGCTTGACATCCATCTCGAAATTCATGTCGAGATTCATTTTGACAATGACTTCGAAATATTGTTTACTATTCAATCAAACTCGAGATTCATCTTGAGAACATATCGAGATCCATCTTATAATTCATCTTGAGATTCATGTTGAAATCCCACAATAAAGCTTAAGATCCATGTCGAGATCTATTCTTGCAATCAACCTCGAAATTCCACAACCAAGCTCGAGATTTATCTCAAGAATCATATCGAGATTTACTCTACAATATATCTCGAGAACCATGTCTAATAAAATTTCGAGATAGATGGAAACTAGGTTTCGAAATTCTTATGAATCTCGAAATGGTACTCTTCAATTTAAGTCAAAAGTCAAAACTAGGGTTTTTAAACAAAGCCACTTTCGTGAAACTATAATTAGACTATCATACCCTAATTCTATGTTTCTATAATTAGGGTTCGAAGGTTAGCGACTTACCACACGATAAGCTAAGTAGCTAAGGATACCAGGTAAGTGGAAGTCCTAACTACAACACATAATTATATGTGCATGAAATAATGTGTTATGTGCTTTTATGATTTTATGTGGCTTCTATGACTTTATGTGAATTACTTACGTTACATGACATGATCATGTGTAATTTTTTTACTATATGATGGCATGACACGCGTATCATGACATGAGCATATGCACGCACGTTTAGAACAAAAAGCATGATATGAGAGCGTGCATAATATACGATCGCCTGAGAGAGATAAAGATTCGCCAATATGGGCGTCTGATGTCGAATCACAGTTGAGTCACGGCTCTTCTATGCTACCATGCTGACGTCGTATGGCGCTAACGTCAAGACATGACATGTTCAAGGCAAGACATGATTTTAGGGCTAATGCCCTCATGGTGGATCGTGAAACCTGGAGGGTGCGAGCTGAGGGAGTAAGCGACACCGAGGGTATCTCTGGTGTTGACTGCCTCAGATTAGGCTACCAGTGTGAAGCGTCCGCGTGGCGTATGAAACCACCTTTGGACAGAAAAGGAGCCCTAGCATTGGCCTCCCTTGAGTGGGTATTGCCGCTTATATGATTATTTATCCGTTGCGGATTCGAGCTCCATGATGGTGCATAACAAGATAGCCGAGGGCCCTACATGACAAGACAAGACAAGACATGGAAAATATGAGGTCTAGGGAGCATTGGCGCGGATGCCTTTGCAAATTTAGGACACGTGCATGGCATGCATTTCTTTCACTTACTGAGCTTTATAAGTTCGCTCCATGAATTTATGTGTTGTAGGTTCACGGGGTCACAGTACGTGATCTTTACGAAGGCAAGGCCAATTTTGAAGCTTCTGGAGGACTTTTGAGGTGCAGTGTGTACATGGATGTGACCTGAGTGGCGGGCCAATAGATTATTTTAAACACGCATGCGCTCTCTACCTTGTATTTATGTCCTAGTAATATTTTGTATTGTACATAAGAGTGTCCTTTATATAAAAGGAAATATTTTGCACGTATTTTCGCATATAGATTTTATATATATAACATACAGTCACATGAGTTAGTAATAAGAATAGGCGGTGGAAGTCAGGGGCGCCGCGGGTGGTATCAGAGCTTTCGGTTACAAGTTCTGTAGACTGTCCATGTACACACACTCAAAAGCACGGAAGCGGCCTTGCTAGTAAGTTTTATGTTTCTATGAATGTTGTATGTGCGTAATTTATTGGCCAAAGGGACTATTAGGGGAAAAAGAATGGGTGGAACACGGGGTGATTGCAGTGGGAGTGCGGACAAAGGCAAGCAACCCGCAACTCCTGTCGATAATGGTGATACGGTGATCCTTCAACTGATTGAACTCGTTCGCCAACAATCGGCGCAAATACAAGAGATGATGCAACACCGAAATGCGGGCGAACAATCTAGCAATAGTCTCTCTCAAGCAGAAAGGGTTGAGATAGTAGGGGAAAGATTTCGTAAGCTCAATCCCCCAACATTTGAAGATGCCATTGATCCTACTGCGGCTGAGGATTGGCTGAGAACACTGGAAAGTATGTTCCAGTATAGTAGGATTCCAGAGGATGAGAAGGTTTTATGTGCTGCCTTCCTGCTGAGAGGAAGTGCAGGCCACTGGTGGGATACGATTCTCGCCTTTGAAGACCCTATTACAATAACATGGGAACGGTTCAAGGAACTCTTTAGGAGTAAATATTTTACTGCCCCAGTCAGAGCTCAAAGGATGAATGAATTAATCAATCTACGACAGGGCCCGATGACAGTGGCAGAGTACATTAGGAAATTCGAACAGTTGTCACAGTTTGCAGCTCACATGGTGAGCACTGATGCGTTAAAAGTGGAACGTTTCTTGGAAGGTCTGAAGCCCGAACTATATAAACACGTGAACATGGCCGGATCTCAAGGAGCTACCTATGCTCAAGTTGCTGAACGTGCTTTAATGGCGGAGCAAGCTGAACTCCGAATTATGCGAGCCTATGAAACGAAAAGAAGGTTCGTTCAAGTACCGAAATGGAGCGGAGGCAACCCAAAGAAGCCATTTAACCCTAAGAATGCCAGGCCCAATTTCCAGAACCGACCTGGACCCCCACAACAATACAGTCCTAATCAGGGAAGACCTCCAACGACCATACCTCCATGTCCAATGTGCACACGGCGGCATATGGGCGTGTGCTACTCTCAGAATGCAACCTGCTACAAATGTGGCAAGACAGGGCACTTCTCCAAGGAATGCACGGAAGTTACATCTGGAAGTCAAGCACAGGTTCAAGCTAGGCCACCTACAGTACCTGCTAGAGTATACACTCTAACTCCCGAAGAGGCGGAGAACAACCCGTTTGTGGTGGCAGGTACTCTCCTTATCCATTCAACCCCGACATGCATATTAGTTGATTCAGGAGCCACGCATTCATTTGCATCTACTAACTATGTGGCGAGACTCGGGGTTACACCTGATCTAGTCAGCTACGAATACAATGTTACCATCCCTCATGGAACCTCTACGAGAACCAACCAAATCTGACGAGATAGCCCAGTAATAATGAATGATATGACCTTACCCGTTGATCTGATAGTCATTCCAATGAATGATTATGAAGTAATCCTAGGAATGGACTGGCTATCGAAGTACGGAGCAGTTATTGACTGTAACCGTAAGCAAGTGCCTTTAAGCTAGAAGGCACCGAACCGTTCACGTTCACGGGAACTAGCAAAAGTAATAAGATTCCTAATATTTCAGCAATGAAGGCACATCGTTTGCTCAAGACAGGATGCGAAGCTTACCTAATATTCGCGATATCATCCGAAAAACGTGCATCCACGAAGCTAGAAGAAGTTTCTGTAGTACAAGATTTTCCCGATGTGTTTCCTGAAGACTTACCCGGACTTCCGCCAGATCGGGAGATTCAATTCACAATTGACTTAGCACCAGGAGCTGCACCAATCTCCAAGTCACCATACCGACTCGCTCCAGCTGAGCTGAAGGAATTGAGGGAGCAACTGGATGAACTGTTACAAAAAAGTTCATTCGGCCGAGCTTCTCACCATGGGGAGCGCCAGTTTTATTCGTCAAGAAGAAAGATGGAACGATGCGGCTCTGCATTGATTATAGGGAGCTGAACAAGATTACGATCAAGAACAAATACCCCCGTCCCTTGAATTGATGACTTATTTGACAAACTACAAGGCGCAACCGTCTTTTCGAAGATAGACTTGAGATCAGGATATCAGCAATTGAAGATTCAAGAAGAAGATGTCCCGAAGACAGCTTTTAGTACACACTACGGGCAATATGAATTCCTAGTAATGCCTTTCGGGCTGACTAATGCGCCAGCAGCGTTCATGGATTTAACGGACCGAGTGTTCGAGTCTTTCCTTGAAAAATGCGTCATCGTATTCACGACATTCTCATCTATTCAAAGACCAAGGAGGAGCATGAACAAAACTTGAAGATCGTACTGGAAATATTCCGAGAGAAGTAGTTGTACGCAAAATTCAAGAAATGCGAGTTCTGGCTCAATCAAGTTGCATTTCTTGGACACGTTATTTCAGGAGCTGGAATTTCAGTTGACCCCAGCAAAATCGAGGCTATTAACAACTGGCCTCAAGCGACGAACGTGACAGAAATACGAAGTTTTCTCGGACTAGCAGGATATTACCGGAAGTTCATCAAAGATTTCTCCAAAATTGCATAAACCCTGACGAAGCGAACGAATAAGAATACTCCATTTCAATGTGACGATGCTTGCGAGCAAAGCTTTCAGGAACTTAACCGACGACTCACTACGGGCCCAGTGCTAACTATTCCCACAGGAACTGGAGGATTTTCTGTTTACAGTGATGCGTCTAAGAATGGCCTAGGGTGTGTCCTAATGCAGAATGGAAATGTCGTAGCATATGCCTTGCGACAACTCAAGGATTATGAGAAGAACTATCCAACACACGACCTTGAACTCGCAGCAGTCGTTTTCGCTCTCAAGATCTGGAGGCACTACTTATACGGCGAACGATGCGAGATTTTATGTGGCTTCTATGAATTTATGTGACTTCCTCTGCGAATTATTTATGTTACCTGACATGATCATGTGTAATTTGTTTACACTATATGATAGCATGACACGCATATTCATGACATGAGCATATGCACGCACGTTTAGAACGAAAGGCATGATATGAGAGCGTGCATAATATACGATTGCTTGACAGCGATAAAGATTCGCCGATATGGGCGTCTGATGTCGACTCACAGTTGAGTCGGCTCTTCTATGCTACCATGGTGACGTCGTATGGCGCTACTGTCAAGACATTACATGTTCAAGGCAATACATGATTTTAGGGCTAATGCCCTCATGGCGGATCGTGAAACCTGAAGGGTGCGAGCTGAGGGAGTAAGCAACACCGAGGATATCTCTGGTGTTGACTAACTCAGATTAGCCTACCAGTGTGAAAGCGTCCGCGTGGCGTATGAAACCACCTTGGAACAGAAAAGGCGCCATAGGGTTAGCCTCCCTTGAGTGGGTATTGCCACTTATATGATTATTTATCCCGTGTGGATTCGAGCTCCATGATGGTGCATAGCAAGATAGTCGAGGGCACTACATGACCAGACAAGACACGACACGGAAAATATGAGGTCTAGGGAGCATTGGCGCGGATGCCTTTGCAAATTTAGGACACGTGCATGGCATGCATGTCTTTCACTTTCTGAGTTTTATAAGCTCACTATGAATTTATGTCCTTGTAGGTTCACGGGGTCACGTTAAGTGATCTTTACGAAGGCAGGGCCAATTTTGAAGCTTCCGTAGGACTTTTGAGGTGGCAGTGTGTACATGGATGCGACCTGAGTGGCGGGCCAATAGATTATTTTAAACATGCATGCACACTCTATCTTGTATTTATGTCCTAGGAATATTTTGTATTGTACAGAAGAGTTTCCTTTATATAAAAGGAAAAATGTTGTACGTATTTTCGTATATAGATTTCGTTTATATCACATGCGGTCACATGAATTAGTAATATGAATGGGCGGTGGAAGTCAGGGGCGCCGCATCCCTCTTCGAGTGATTTTAGTAAGTTTTTAGCCTGATCATTAAGCTCTATGAAGTTCAAGAACCTACTTCCCCAAACCGTGTATTCGCCTCGTTTAAGAATTGGAGGACGGTTGGCATTTCCAAGTGCATAAGCATCCATTCGGTTTTGTTGACGAGTTGATTAAGGATCTTCGTTGATTGTTTTGATGGTTTGAAATGATGTAATGTGCTTCACAAGTAACAAATAAGTTAGTAGCGTTTGATTCGAAATCATTTCGAGAATAATTTTTGATTTAATCTCTAAAGTTTGATAAAAAATAATTTCGTCGAAATAAAATGTAACAGTTACTGTTCTCGTGCGAGAAAGTCTGTCAGCGAAGCGAAACAAATTGCTCAAAATCTTTCGGTCGAGAAATAAATTTCGATAGCAAAGAAACAGTACGATTAATAAGTTTCTCGCCGAGTCAAAATAAATATGTTGACTGGAAAAGTTTTTCGAGCGTAAATGATTTTCGCTAGGTCAAACTTAAATGTCTGACCGAAAATGTTTTTCGAGAGACAACTTTACGCGCACAAAGTCAAAATAAGTCTCGTCGAAAAAGATTTTGCTGAATAATGCTCGAGAAATTTTTCTTACTAAAATCGCTCTTAGTGACAGCGACTTTAGCTGACTTCGTATTCTGATCGAGAAATATTCTCGCGCAGGGTTTTTGTGTCAGAACCCGTCGTTCACTTCACATAATTCATGGTAATCCTAAGTGCCTAACGGTGCGGTATCATGCATAGACGTAAAATACGGGTAAAAGTTTTCCATTTAAAATTGGTAAGTCATACATACAAGACAAAAGAATTTCCTTAAGTCATCCTCCATCCTTCGAATCCTATTTACAAGTGACGTGTGTACATGCACAACAAAAACTCCTATGTGCCCGGCCTTCACAGGTCGTCATCCATACACACACTTCCACCTCAAAAGCAGCCAGAAGCTTCAAAAGAGTGGCCTTGCACCATGATCGGATCACGTACCGTGATCGCTAGTACCTACAACACGTAACGTAAGGAATGAGCCACCGTGGGTCAGTAAGCAGAAATGATGCATGTATGCACGTGCCCTAACGACGACAATCCACGCCATCGTTTCTAACGCTCATACTCTTTCTAGACTCGTACGTCATATGGGCCCTCGGCTTTCTATCTTACTATGCGCCCTTTCATAGAGCTCCAATCCAGGAGGGATTCTTACATATGTGGGGGTTCGCACACTAGAAGGTCACCCGAAGGAATCTTCCCTTACTAAGTGTGGCCTCCACGCGGACGCCTCTCACTGGTAGCCAACACCGAGGTCACTAACCCCAGAGGTTCCCTCTGTGTCGTGCATGCCTCGGGTCGCATCCTCCAGGTTGCATCTCCCGCATACGGGGTATTCCCCCTGCCTATAATAATAGGCAAAATTGGCATCGTATCGCCAGGGTCGCATAGAAGAGCCGTGACTCTTCATTGAGTCGACAAAAACGCCAATATCGGCGGATATCCATTGCACACAGGCGATCTTATGCACACTCGTACCTCGTGTCTTACGTACTGCTTATGCGTGCAAGTGCTCATGCCATGTTCACATAAATATGCATATCATGACCTCATGCATAATAAATTATCATAATGTGCGAGATTCACATAAAGCCACATAAGCACGCATCATTCGAACGTGTGAATGATTGATTTTTGCTGTGTTCTTTGGTCAGCATGACCTCATCTAAGTTTTGCTCGAAACCATGCATGGGAAGAAATTACTTTCGGCCGATTCAAGAGTTTCGCCGCGTCTTTGCATCATCCTTGCGTCATCATCGCCATTTCACACGAAACCGTGAATGCCATGAGGGTTTCGCTCGATTGAGAAGGAGTTTCGCCGTGCTTGACGTCATCATGGCATCATCTATGTTTCACCCGAAACCGTGCATGAGGAGGAGCCACCTTCGATCGATTGCATGTGATAAGGTTGGAGTTTCGCCGTGCTCTTATGTCATCATGATGTCATTCTGGGTTTCGCTCGAAACCGTGCAGGGAAAGTGGTCGCTTTCGATCGACTCAAAAGCTTGATGTGGGGTTTCGATCGATTCAAGCATGTTAGATGAGTTTCGGTCGAAACTCATGAATTACTTAATTTGCTATCTTACAAATTGATTTGGTCGAAACCTAAATCATTGCATCCAAGCATCGCCCGAAACCCTAAAAATAATTTCCTACTTTCGATCGAAAGTCCCTTAATTGGATGTCCCTACCTTCCATCGAAACACAAGTGTTCATCCCATCGAAACTACCTTCATATCATTATTCCAGTCGAAGCTCCTAAATCCTATCCTTTCTTCTACCTTAAATCGTGTGGCTTCTATTCAAGTGTAAGAGTATGAGTTCTAAATCATACATTTAAACTATCCCATCCAACCTTAATACGAATCTATGCTCCACGCTTTAGGGTTTTTTCGTATTCTTCTTAAGCTTGGTTGCTTTCATAAAATTAATGCATTTAGAAATACCAAAGTTATGAAATTACAAGGCTTAGGGAAGGTACTTCACTTACCAACTCAAGACTCTAGGCTAGTTAGAGTGTTCTTGATTCGAACTTCTCTCGGCTATGACTTTACACACACATTTCTTGAAGCTCCTCAATCCTAAACATGCTTTATACAATTAACCAAGACCAAAATTGCTTAAGGTAGTAATTACATTTACTTACCCGAATTCTTAGCTAGCTTGAGGGTATCGTTTGAGCTTTTCTTCTATTTTCCTCCTTTCCTTTTGCTTTCTCTTTCGTTAGTTTTTAGGTGGGGTTATGGAGTGTTGAATTGTTAAATTAGATATTTTCCTTTACATAAGGTTGGTGGGACATAGCTTGGCGTGGGTATTCCTTGTTTTAAGGAAACATGTCTCCAAGTTGTTTTCTTATGGGCTTGGACCTATTATTTATTTTCTAGTCCAATTCTTATTCTTAAGCCACGACCCAAATTGACTAATTCATGACTCCGCGGCTTCCTAGCCCAAGATAAATTCCTAGTCCAAAGAGAATTCTAGTCCAACTCTCATATAATTGTCATTAAGTCCTTTCCCTTTACTATTTTCGAATATCTCCCTCATGAACTTGGGGTCATCATAAGCACATATCATTAGCGCGTACTTGCACAAAATTTTCATAGCACCACGAGCACGAAAGTCGTACAATCACATAAGCATATAACATGTACGCAACTAACATGAAATAACACAGCTCATAAACGAAATTTATTAGCCGACCTAGTTTGCGGGGACTCAGGTCCTACATTTTGATCGAGAAATTAATCTGATCGAAGACTTAGCGAGAAAAATGAAATCACACAAATAATTAGAGAATACGAATGATCGAGTAATAAAATGAAACAAATATCGACAACTATCGTACGCTCAACAGGCAAGTGTACCTATCGAAAATAGCATAGAAATGACAAGTATTCGAGTATCGAATCCAAAGGAACTATTTACTTTAGAAAACCGTCGTTTAAATATTCTAGTAAATATTTTTGGTTTGATAAAAATATAAGCAACGATAAACTAAATAAACAGTAAAAACAAAAATAAAATATTATAAAATAACGACGAGGTTGGGACGATTTATAAAAGCGAACGTATTTGAGACTTCGAATCCCCCTAGCTCGATTGAACGGCAAACAAGCTATCTATTTTAGCTATCTGTTAAACCATGGGATTCATATGGTATGTATACGGGTTTCTACGATTGGGTGAAACTGCACTTACTCGCTTCGACTCGTAACAACTAATCCACGTCTTAAGTAGCTAGGCAAGCTTTCCTAACTTACTTAATCGCAGACCGCAATAAACAACAATAAATCCCGCTATTAGATTTGACTCTAATCCGGCGTGGTAGTTCAACCTATCTCTAGCGATGAGTTTATTCCGCTCGTTCACGAGTGGTCTAATCGTCGCCCCTCTCTCGAGCGTAGCGTACGATTTCCCGAGAATTATTTTGACCACATAGACATAATCAAAACAATATCATAATTCGTAACCGAGTCGTAATAATAGCCAAAACAATAATACTTTAACACACGTACGATATCGCTAGGGTTCATCGTTATCTCAAATACTACGAGATTAGCTACTCATACGAAACATCAACACGACGAGAAGCATAAATAACAACGACAAATCATAATTTCTTCCCTGAATATCGCCTAAGTGGTTGATCCTTCGTTGAGGACTTTTAACGAGCAGTTGGTGGGCGAGTTGCGAATGCACACGATAATCACGTTGCTGCCCTTTTGCTGGCTCCTAACAAACATGCAGCCTAATCTCGCCTACACACGGCTGCCTCGCTTACCTGTTCCTTGAGTTAGAGCTGGTCAGCAGGGGCCTTCCTTGGTGAGCTGAGAGCTTCGTCGAAGTACCTTTGTGATGAAATTTCAACCCCGAGCAGCACCAAGAGCAGCGAGCTCGGTTCCTCCACGGTCGTTTTTCTGCCAAATATTGCTCCAGGTGGCCTCGAATGTGAGCTTTTAGGGATGTTTCAGCGTGTATATGGCCCTCTCCTGTGCTTGTTTCCATCGCTTTATTTATAGATGATGGAGGACACAATAATCCTTGTTTGGCTGCTCAAAGAACGGCTGAAATCTTCATTTTCTTCCTTGAGCCGTGAGCCGATTTCCTCTTTTCCTTGCAGCCTCCATCGTGGGTCTCCTTTTCTCTTTTCCTTTGTTCATTTTTCCTCTTTTGTGTGCTTTAGCAATCGATATGTGGGTGTACGTATGTGTATTTGTATTCCTACATGGGTTTGGGCTTATTTTAGCTCTTGGGCTGTTTCTTCCTTTCATTGTACTCATAGGCTCAAATGATTTCTCGGCTTGTATTTGCGAGTTCCGATCCTCCAATTTTCTCCGCTTCTGAATATTCCTGGTTGTATTTATTTTTCACCAATATCTATCGAGAATGAAATACAAACATAAAAGCATAATGTCTGATGAAATTCAATTTAATATCGACCGGTAATGCGCTTAAATGGAGTATTATACATAGCGCAAGATTCATTTATCAAATCTCCCCACAATTAACCGTTTGCTTGCCCTCAAGCAAATAAATAAAAATGGCATATAAAAGGATAAAATCATGCAACATATCAATCAAGAACGAAATCATGTAGGAGAAAATGCAAATAAAATCGGAAAGCATATTTGAAATCAACGACTAACTACACGATTTTCTTTAGCGATACCTATCAAAATCCGCACCTCACAGAGACTCACTCAGATCACTAAGTGTATAGGGTAAGATGTCAGTGATATCGCTTGGGTCATACACTAATCTAATCTCTACCATAAGCTTGCAAGCAATTCATAAATCTTCCACTTTCAATGATCATGCATGAATCGGAAGGTCTTTATCGGGTTATAATATGGCTGAGATAACATATGAAAGGAATAAGCGTAAAAAGGATATGAACTGTAGTCGTGTTGGAATCATGCCATCATCTCGAACGCGCCAAGATTCACCCCTTTCTCAACTTCGTCTTTTCTTTTTTTTTGTCTTTTGTTTTCACCAAGCCCTTCTTCTCTCAACTTGTCGATCTAGGAAATAGATAATGCTTTTGGGAGTGAAAGATTATCGGAGGAAGGGTTCTTAGTCAAGATATATATTTTTTCTCTTTTTTCTAATTTTTCTTTTTTTTTCTTTTTTCTTTTTCTTCCTTTTTTTCTTTTTTTTTCGACGCTCAGCTCGGAAAGTTACCACGAGTTGCGCTTCTTAAGTCCGACATTCAACCTCCACTTCCACTATCGCACCAATGTGTTTATGTCTGAAGGCTTAATCAGGACGGTAATTATAATCCGGCTCAGGCTCAAAGTGGATAACTACGGTGGCCGGTCGTGGTTGGATACTTTGGCTATGGACTAAATTCCTAATGCCTTCCTCATTTTCACGCAATCACACATTAAGCAGTTTCAAAACGTAATACACAAGCAAGTTCTGAAGAGAAATAATTTAAGCATGATTCACACAACCAAAGAAATGAGCAAAAAGCTCGTAGGCTCAAAAATCTCACAAAAATAAGGTTATGTGCACGAATCTATCAAGTATCGCCAAGTTCATCATGTAAGCAAGAAGTAGACTACGCATACGTATCCTAATTACTCACAAAATTCACAACATGCCATCATCCTTTGATCAATACGAAACATGATTTCTGAAAAAAAAAATTCGTGCCCAATTTTCAAAAAAACTTATACCAAATCAAGTCATGCACCTATATAATATGTACGCATTAATTTCGCAGAAATTCCCCGCCCCACACTTAAGATTTACGTTGTCCTCAACGTACCAATTATGTAACACAAGGAAGAGGAAATATGTAGATACGCGAACTCTCCTGAATTCCGATGTGCATGCGGCTCCTCCCTACACTTGAGATTTTGAATTCCCTGCGATAACTTCATATTGGTGAATCATTTATCAATCATTCATTGAATGATAAATAACTACAAGTGACGGAGATACACGATTTAAATACCGGAAAATCCAGTATTTAAAAATAGTATCGAGAATAACTGGAAAAGTGGAAACAAGACCAGATATAATTTGATCATTATGAACAAATCCAAAATCTTTGTAGACCGAACCAATCATTAGTTCCCAACCGTGGGGTGAATGAAATCCGATGCATAAATCGGTTAATAAAAGAATCAAAAAAGCTTTTACTGTATCACTTAAATTATATATGAATTCCTGAGCCCAAGAGTTAAGAATAACAAGTTCTTCATTACCTAAAATAGAATAACCACTTAGAATAACAAAACAGATACACAAACATTAAAACTGAAAGTGCGAATATAAAGATAAAAGAAACTATCGGATACGCTTGGATTGCCTCCCAAGTACCGCTTTCTTTAATGTCTTTCAGCTAGACATCGTTCATTGACGATACGCCGGGTTACTTAAGCTCCAAACATGGCGGTCCCTCAAATGAGCGCCTCTCTTTACTGTTGGAACTATTTAATTGTATTCAATTAATATAGTTGTCTTAGTCTTGCTATGCAAATTAGTAGTCTTGGGCTAAATTGTAATTGGTCATTTTGTAGGACTACTTGTGTAAATATACCACGAGGTGGTATATATAAGTGAACTCCTAAGAAAATTAGGAGTGCGCTTAGTAGGGTTTTACTGATTGAAAAAGAGCATCGAAAATTTTGGAGAGAAAATTCGCCAACCCTTACTTGTTCTACAAGTTTTCTCTTCCAATCTTCAATGTAGGTAAATCTCAATCGTAAGTGCTCGAATTCTTCAGATTTACCATTCGATTTTTCATAATTCGATCTAGGTTGGATATTAGGGGTCCTAACAATTGGTATCAGAGCCAAACGTGTTAGGATTTGGATTAAATTTGGACTGATTTCTGAATTTTCGACACTGATTTTTCTTAATTTTTTTTCGACACTGTTCTTCGATGATATCCTGATTCTTCAAAACTTGATCCATTCTGATGTTTTTAGGCTTCTATTGATTCGTTTATACATGTCTGAGCTGACTTTTGATTGATCAAAACATGATTTTGAGTGAATTTTGAATTTTTGAGCTAATTTGTTCGTCGGACTGTTCTTCAAAAATTCGGTCTAATTCTACATGACTCGACTTGGTTAGCTGTTTTTGTGGTTCGATCGAGTGCTTCTAACGACTCTGTGCCAAAATCTGATCAATCGTAACATTACTATGTTCAATTCTGGATAATTAATCGGAAATATTTTTTCACTGTTCTTCGTGAAACTTCAAAAATCTGCCCAATTTTGCTTTGATTGCATTAAATCGAGTGTTTGTTCTTGTTATGTTCTTGATTTCGATCAATAACCCGCAATGAATTGAAACAATTTTGTGTTTGGATCAAGCATTTTCGTTTTTTGGCATCGTCTCTGTTTTGCTTGGCTTCGTGTTGTTCTCTGTTCTTCATATTGTTCTTCGCCAATTCTGGTAAGAATCTTCGATCGAGAAACTACCGAAGCGATCCATCCTTCTTTGCTGAGCTGTTTGTCATTGTTCTTCGATCGAGAAACTCATCGACGCAATTTTTTTTCTCGATCGAAATTCTTCTTCGACCATAGCTACTTCGTCGCGTTCGACAGCGAAAAAAAAATGTTCTACCGTCGATAATTCGGGTCGACGCGAAAAACTCCGGTCAACACTCGCAAAATCTGCTCGAGAAGTATTTACGATCGAGAATTCGTTCTAAAATTTTTTCCGATCGAGAAACATGAAGCTTTCATCTTCTTCGCGCGTCTGCCTCTAGATACACATACACATACATAAGGCCAAATTGCATTGCAAGTCCCAAACATATTATTTTAGACCCTGCAGGTATATTTCGGTCCCCAATAGTTTTCAATTTAGTCCAGAAAGTTCTGATCTAGTCCTAAATTTTCAATTTAACACCAGTACTTTCAATTTTATTCAATTTTCACTCCTTTACTTGATTTTACGATCGCAAATTTTGCTTAGTTGCTTTTACAGGTTTGTCGTCGCAAAATTTATTTTTCGCCCGCAAAACTTTTGCGATCGAAAAATTTAATTTTGAAGGTTTAGATACTAACATCTCAAAACGATGACGTTTTTTATCAATCGCAAAACTTTTACGATCGTAAATCTAACTGTTTGAAATTCAAAACTATTTTCTAGAAATAGTACCTGGTCGAAAAATTTAACAATCGAAAACAATGCTCCACGTATTCACTCGAAAAACTTTTAATCGAGAATTATTTTCGATCGAAAACAGTGCTTTATATTAAAAAAAAAAGAACTTTTACTCGAAAATTATTTTCGATCGAAAAACAGTGCCTTACGCATTAAATTTTTTCTCTCGAATATTTTTCTCGAAACAGTAATCTTTCATTTGGCACATTATAGAAAAAGCTTTTGGTATTACTCTAAGAATTTTTAACCAAATTTTATTAAACCAAAAGTTTTCGAAACTGAAATTTTAAAAGCCAAATATTTTAATATATTAAAAATTCAAATCCACAAAACACGTGAACGATCAAAATATCCAAAATAGCCAACCAACAAAAACTAAAAGAAAAATAAAATGGATCAAGATTTAAAAGACTTCAAACAACAATTAAAGTTAATTACAAAATGCTAAGTCTTAAACCAAAGGAGAGCTACGACTTCATGGCCTATCACGAAGATAAATCGGACCATCTAGCTCTCATGGCTCGAATTGATGATACATCCGAAGCAATCGCATCTAAGCGAACGGACGATGATGAGGCAAACACATCATCTCCGGAGGTATCAATTCCTAACTCTACATTGTTTAACATGTTAGAATCCTTACAAACTATGTATGCTAACATGAAAAATGAGCATAAAAGTACAAAAGAGTTATAAGAAAAATTATCTAAGTCTGAGGAGAAAATAGCTAGTCTCGAATTAGAACTTAGAAGCTCTAATGCGAAAATAGATGAACTAACTAAGAGCTTGAGAATTAGTGAGACTAAGACGCCACAGCTTGAGACGCATAGCTCAAAATTAAGGAATTAGAAGGCAGGCTAGAAAATAATTACAATTATTCGGTTAGGAACCTCGACGAGAAAGCTAGCCTCAATTGTAGATTAACAAATGCCAACTCTAAGATCACTAGTCTTGAATCTCAATTAGAAAATTCTAATGCTAAGATTAGTGAATTGACCAAGAGTTTAAATGCCTGTGAAATCGAAAAGAACACCGCTCAAGCTAACTATGCTTTCTTAGGTGAAGAACGTAAGAAGCTCTATTCTAAGATTAAAAATTTAGAAAATCTTCTTGCGACTTCTAAGACACAGGAAGCAAAATCTCGTCATTCTGAAAATTCTTCTTCCGTCGATATATCTCCTATTCTTAAAAAAATAGAGGTGTTGGTCCCGAATGCACCAAACAAGGAATCAAAGAGGCTTTGATGGAATGAAAAGGGAGACTTTCTCACCTTGTAGTGTGTGTAGTGTGTGAAAACTTAGGTTTGCCTTTTGATCTTTGATTAGCTTTCAAATGGTGTTGGTAACACCTTATATACCACATTAACCCTAGGTATATTAAGGCCCAAACACCAAAAATTAAATAATTACATTCTAGTCCAAAGCCCAAGCTAAAGGATAATTACAATATAAATCCCAAGACTTAAACTATTGACACAATCACTAAATATCCTAACAATCTCCCCCTTTGTGTCAATTGTTGGGAGTCTTGGATCTTGGGCATTGGGATGGTGGATTAGCGTGTGAGTGTATCGCGAAGCCCTAGCTTGAACTCGAAGGCGCGGAGATTCCTTCGAAGTACCATTTGATCAGCTATAGCGTCAATGAGCTTCGCGAACTTGGATCGGCAGAGAGGATCTTCTTCCGAAAGGATGCGGCAAATCCTCATGAGTTTGTCTTGGATGATGGTGAGCGTCCCATCCGAGAACTTTGCCACTTCGGAACAGCGCAGCAGCCTCTTCTTTCCCTTGTAGTTCGAGTAGGCGACCGTCGGATCGTCTCCGTCGATTACATCGCCTTCTCGGTAGTCGTCCGCGTTCTTGAAAGATGGGCGAGTCAGATTCACTTTTTTCAGGTTGTGCTCCACCGCCATCTGCAGATCGTGGGTGGCGAAGAATCTGACCTGTCGGAGCATGTGGCGCTTGAGAGCCACATATCCCATGGTGACCGGTTCAGCACGTACGAGATGTCCAGAACTTCTGAGGACGAGTCTGAACTGTTTCATGGATTCCAGCATGCTGTATAGGTCACCCAGGCGCAGAAACTTGAAGTCCGCCTCACTGACTTCACTGTAGCTCTCATCCTGCCTCATTACTGTGAACACTGGGTAATGGACAGGTCCTTTCGATTCTTGGCGGAGGTCAGTGACTTTGCAGATGGGGGCCCGATTCATTTCCTGAGCAATGTTTTCCTCATCGGATAGCGTCCTCTTTGTGCACTTGTTGCAAAGAAGGCTCCATCGATAGAGCTTCTTCTTTTCCTCGCTCCAATTTTGGATGTTCATCAGCTCATACTCGTCGAAGGTTGTGATGATCTGCTCCTTGCGCCGCCAGATCCTCTTCCTGATCTCTTCTTGAAACGGCGCGGTTATCTTTTTGTTTTCCCACGGTGCTTCCGGTATGTCCACCGTGGGCACATCCGTTTGAGCAGCAGGAGCCTCGGTTTGCTGTGCTTGGAATTGTAGGATGTTCTCGAGCTCGGCAGGTTCAGCGTCGTACTCCTATTCGTTCTCGTCGTCTGCGGTGTTGATTAGCGTGAGCGAGGCTTCCTTTAGCAGACGTCGAGCATTTTCCACCAGCTTCCTGGCTGCTACTGCATCGGCGGGCGTGTATAGCCATTCATCGTTGAAGATGTAGGCTTCGATCTCGTTCTGTGCGCAGTAGACGTCCTCGGAAGCCAGGTTGGAATCGATGTTGAGAGGGGTATGGCTATGTGGTGGCGAGGGTGTTGCGTCGGAGGAATTTGTGGATTGTGGGGAAGGATGTGGTGGGGATTCTGGTGGTTCGGTTGAGGTGATGGTTTTGGCGAGGATGATTTGGGTAACGAGGGGTGTAGATGTGGTGGTGGCCTCTAACGTCGATGTGACAGTTAGAGGTTCTGTGGTGGCGAGCGGAGAAGGTGTGGGGGTGGTCTCTAACGCCGATGTGACGATTAGAGTTTCGGAGACGGTAGTGGGTTGTGGTGAGGGTGATTTGGCTAGTGGCTCAGGGTAGATAAGGTGGGATTTTTGGCTAGTGAGGTGTGAGGTTTCTGTTGCGGGTGTCGTTTCAGGTCCAGAGGAGGAGGGCGGCGTTGATTGCATGAGTCCTTGGGACTGTGAGCCGTGCTGCCTATTCTCCCCCTCGCGGCGATCTTGATCATCGTCTTGATCGTCGTGCCTGATCCCGCTAGACTCTCCTTGAACACGGCAAGTAAGTGGTTGAGTCATTATTCGCTTCATCTGCTGTTCTTCCTCGTCAAGCTCCATCATGAATTCAAATCGGGCTCGGAGGATGTAGAAGAGCTCCTTGGCGGAGATGGAGGAGAGAACAGCGTCTGCGTCCGTGTGTTGCATTGGTGGTGGCGTCTCCGGGGCCACACCTTTGCCTTTGTCGACGGTGGACGCATCGAGACGCGCGTAGACTTTATCGAGAATCGACGCCTCAAGAGTCTTTGCAAACTCTTGAAGACGTGTCTCTAGCGCAGTCTCGGTGATGAAGTGGGGTAAATCTAACAAGTTGGAATCACGAAGAAATCCAACTGACACCGAATCGGAGAATATAGCCGATCGGCCACCCGTTTGCACAGGACGGGAAAAGACGGGGTCACTCAGACTTCCCGTTGGCATCATCGATGAGACAGACTCAATCGAATGATGGCCTAGGCTCACGGTTGTTGTGATGTTGGCCGTGCTAGGTCTTCCGCTCTCAGTCACAGAGACATCACCGAGCGTTCTGACAGAGTCACGAAGACTCTGTGGTGCGGTAGAAGGTGTATGTGTCCTAGAAACGTGTGAAATTATGGGGAGTGAGGGCATTATACTCGATGTGCATGAAGAGGATGCAGTCTGAGGCGAGGGACTGCTTGTTTCAACATCGACCATCTCCAAGTGGGATGTCGATGGTATACGTGGCTCCTCGTGGAATGAAATATCTTCATGTAGAGAGGAAGATAAGTGGGTTGGTGGGGTCGTTTGCGTGGTTGAGCCAGATGCCACATCTTCTACTCGGGAGGTGAACACATCACCTCCTGTACCTATTGGTTCGGCTCGGCTTATTTGTGGCTGAGGAGGTCGATCGTGTTTTTGTTTCGATCGACGCTCCGTGGGGCGGCTTTCGTCATCGTCACGCGACCGTTTTTTCGGAACGCGGGTGGAAGAGGATGCGGCGCGACTCGATGACTTTTTGGAGGTGGTGGTGGGGGTTTGGCTAGTCCCGGGGATAGGCGCAGTGGGGTTGATCTGCGCCGTAGGGACAGTAGTTAGAGGTCGGGGGCTTTCGCGGAATGTGGCGGTTGTGGCACGATATTCACGGACGTGCGGATTTGTCTGGTCTGCGTAGGCGAGCACTTCGTCCGGAATTATCATGGCGTGTCGATCCTTCGCCGGAGTGTTTTTCTTGGCTAACTTCTCGACAGTTGGGATGATGAAGTGTTCCGCTGCCTGCCGGATGCGTATGTTGGTGGAGCGCAAGCGGAAGTGTTTGATGAGAGCTGGGAGCCACCGCATGTAAGGAACGAAGCGGTTTGTGACTCCCTTGGCGACTTCTCGGTCGCGACGTTGGATCATGGAGACGAGATCCATCCAGATTATGTCGGCGTAATTGTACTTGCGGTTGTAGGCGATGCCGGTGAGGATGGTGAGAATTTGAAAGTTGCCGCGGTCCTGACCAGCATGCTTCCCTGACATGCATTTGTTCACCAGCAGGTACAGTGTTCGCCATGGGTGAGGTAGATTGCGGGTGGTGACTTCACTGAGGACAAGTGGTCCCTTCTTCTTCTTGTTATCTGGTTGATAGCCCAGTCTGGCAATGTCTTCAATGAGTTGTTCCTGCGTCGGTAGTGGATCGTAGGGAGAGTAGACAGGAAGTTGAAGTACTTCTTGTACTATTTTGCGAGTGAGGACCACCGTTTCTTGATCAATGTTGGCGGATAAGGTTTTGGCAAGATGGAGTGGTCCAGCTATCTGCAGCGTATGCGAGAATTGTTGAAGATACACCTGTGCTTCTGGCTCGCCATGTGTGAGGGCGTGGCGAAGTGGGTGCCCTTTGAGGATTTCTACAATGACGGGGGCATCACACCGAAAGCTGTCCAAGTCCACCATGTAGTTGTTGGGATTCAGGGCCGCCCATTGACTGAGTGGGAAGATCTGGTCGGGTGGTGGGACATAGGTAGCGTGTTGAGTTCGATGCGAGCGACGTCCCTTTGGATTGCAGCCGCCTCAAGTGCTTCAAGCGTAGCTTGATCTTTGTTAGTCATATCTGTACTCGACAGTAATTGTAATATGATTAGCTCGTATGGACATAAATAAGTCGTGGATGAAACAATGGAAGTGGCCTCAAATAGTACATAGACATGTTGAGAAAATTTTAGCATTTTGTGTAAAATTTCGCATGTAATGGAGATTTCGCAGTTTATAACACGTAGACATGTCGAGAATTTTCGCAAGTAGTCAAAACTGTCGCATGTAATGAGAAATGTCTCAGCACTTAGAATTTTGCAGTGTAAAATTTCGTATGCATGGAAAATTTTCGCAAGTAGTCGCATGCAATGAGAAATTTCTCAGCACTTAGAAGAATTTTGGATTGAAGACAATTTTCGCATGTAGTGTAGAATTTTGTATCTAGGGAAAATTGTCACAAGGAAAGAAAATTTCGCAAATTGTCGCAGATAGAGTGAGATTTCGCATGTATTGTAAATTTTCGCAACTTATAGCATATAGACATGTCGAGAAAGTTTTCGCATATTGGGTAAAATTTCGCAAGTATGGAAAATTTTCGCAAGTTAAGAAATCTCGCAAGTTGTCCAAATTTTTCGCATATAATGAAAATTTTCGCAAGTTTCATGAAAGTTTCGCGGAAGGAAAAAGCTTTGTGCATGGAGAAATTTTTGTGTTTTACTGTGGTTGCGAAACAATGAAGATGCGAAAAGATGTAATGTGAGGTGAAGTGTATTAGAATTTCGCGGGGCTAAACTCACTGTAGCAGAGAAAATTTTGTCGTGAGGGAAAAAGATTTTCTCAGATAAACTTTCGCGGGACTTAACATGCTGTAGCAGCGAAAAAGGATTTTAACACATGTAAATTCTCGGACGAAAGTTTCGCATTTCCTTAGTCACTGTAGCAGCGAAAATTTTTAACGCTGGAAATTTCTCGGATAAAAATTTCGCGGGATCTCACTCACTGTAGTAGCGAAAATTTCAACGTAAGAAATTTCTCGGAAAAAATTTTCGCGGGACCTTCCTCACTGTAGCTGCGAAATTTAACGTTTAAAGCAATTTTTCTGAAAATTTTCTCGGCGAAGAACATGGTGCGAAAACGTTCGAAACGACGCAGTGATTTTTGCCTTAGACCTACTCAAATCTCAACCAAAATGCAACAATTTGGACTCAATCGACTCGTAATTAGATGGGCAGTGCATATTTGGGGTTATAAAACATCAAAAATGTAACATGCGTTCGATTCAGAGGCCGCGAAAAAATTAATTCTAACCTAACAGATTTAATCAAAACGGGGCAAAACAGGATAAAATGAATGGAAATCGATTTATTCGAGGTGTATTCATACCGAAAAGCTGATTTGTGACAACGGAGTTAGCAGGAAACAGAGTTTGAAAGCAGATTTGACGACGACGACGATGCGAGCAGTTGCGAAATTTTTGAAATAAGGGGTTGCGAAATTTTGAATTTTCTCGGGAATTTAGGATTGTGAACAACGTTAAGGGTTTGGGGTTTTAGGGGTTTTAGTCACTGTTCATGCGAAATTTTGTGTAAATGGGCCGAAGTTCGTGGGCTTGGTCAAAGCTGGGTTCAGATCTGATTTTCGCGGGCTTGGTCAAAATTGAGTCCAATTGAGATTCAATTGGTCCAATTTTGACCCTGTTTGACCAGAAATTTAAAATTCAACCCAAAACATTTTAATCAGTCCACTTTTGACTCAATTTGACCAAACTTTAAAATTTCAACCCAAAAAAAAATATTTTTATAAAGGCAAAATCAGAAACTCCCCCTTAATCTAAAACTCCCCCTTTTTTAAGTAATGGAAAAATCAGACGCTCCTCCTTAATCGAAAACTACCCCCTTTTTTTTACGTAATGGAAAAATCAGACGCTCCCCCTTCATCGAAAACTCCCCCTCAAAAGACAAAATTCAGACGACACATAGAAAATGGAGTGAAGTGGAAAAGGAAATATGTGCACTTTATCAAAGTTCATGTAGGGTCGATTGATCACAACTGAATATTCAACATGCCCAACATAGTCACTAGGTGTTGGAATCGTTTGACATCCAACGGTTTTGTGAAAATGTCGGCCAGTTGATCTTCGGTTGTGACGTAGTGCAATTCAATCGTCCCTTGTTCGACATGTTCTTTGATGAAGTGGTGACGAATATCTATGTGTTTCGTTCTCGAGTGATGTACCGGATTACTCGTCATCGCAATAGCACTTTTTGAGTCACAATAAATGGGAATTTTATCAACATGAAAATTAAAATCTCGTAGTTGGGTTCTCATCCACAAAAGCTGTGAACAGCAACTAGCGGCGGCGACATATTCTGCCTCCGTCGACGAAGTTGAGACACAGTTTTGTTTTCGAGACGACCAACTTACGAGTTTACCGCCCAAGAAGTGTGCAGCTCCAGAGGTGCTTTTTCGGTCCATCTTGCATCCTGCATAATCCGAGTCAGAGAATCCAATCAGTTTGAAGTCCGATCGAGTGGGGTACCACAAACCCAGATTGGGTGTTCCTTTGAGATAGCGGAGAATCCTTTTGACAGCAGTGAGATGGGATTCCTTCGGTGTTGCCTGGAAACGAGCGCAGATTCATGTCGAGAGAACAATATCCGGTCGACTAGCAGTGAGGTACAAAAGAGAGCCTATTATCCCTCGATAGACGGTTTGATCAACGGGAGCACCAGATGGGTCTGCGTCGGGTCGGCCAGAGGGTGACATAGGTGTAGCAGCAGTCTTTGCATCCTTCATTCCATATTTCTCGAGGATGTCATGGATGTATTTGGACTGACTCATGAAGATTCCGTCGGGGAGTTAACTTGAAGACCAAGAAAGAAATTCAGCTCGCCCATCATACTCATTTCGAACTTCTCCTTCATCAATTCTGCGAACTCTTCACACAGTTGTGGTTCAGTCGATCCAAAAATGATGTCATCGACATAAATCTGTACAATCATGATGTCCGGGCCACTCCGCTTGGTGAAGAGAGTTGTATCCAGAGATCCTTTCTTGAATCCAGACTGAACAAGGAAGTCAGAAAGGACGTCATACCAAGCTCGGGGAGCCTGTTTTACTCCGTAGAGGGCCTTGTAGAGTCGATATACATGATGAGGAAACTCTTCGCTCAAGAACCATTCAGGTTGATCAACGTACACTTCTTCCTTGAGAAACCCATTCAGAAATGCAGTCTTCGCGTCCATTTGGTAGACTTTAAAGTTCTTGTGAGCAGCAAAGGCAAGAAAAATTCGTATGGCTTCGATCCTGGCAACTGGGGCAAAAGTTTCATCGTAGTCGATGCCTTCTTGTTGGTTGTACCCCTTAGCCACAAGTCTTGCTTTATTGTGGATGACAACACCGTCTTCATCTTTTTTGTTCTTGAAGATCCACTTTGTGCCGATAATGGATCTATTGTGAGGTCGTGGTACGAGTTCCCAAACTTGTAAACGTTCAAATTGATTTATTTCCTCCTGCATTGCAATCAGCCAATCAGGATCGGTGAGAGCTTCAGCTACTCGTGATGGTTCGACTTGACTGAGATAGCATGCGAACAGACTTTCACTCATCGTAGCCGAACGTGTTGAAACACCAGATGTGGGATCCTCAATAATCTGATCTGTAGGATGAGAGCGAGCCCAAAGTGGTACATTGGTCTGAGAGGAGCTGGCCGCATTTGTATCGGTTGGAGGCTCATTGGATTGGGGTCCGGTGTCCGAAGAAGAGATCTCGATCGTAGTAGACTGAGAAGGTTCAGTATCAGGATCAGCAATGTTCCCAGGGTTGGGTAAAATGTCGTCTTCGTTGAGATTGAGCGCATCCAAGTTTGGAGGGACGACGTCATTGCCGATAACTGGTGGTGTGGATGGAGTGGGTGCAGCGGTAGGTTGAGTGGTGGCGGTGGGAGTCTTGGGGACTGGGTAGAAGTACTCGAAAAGCAGATCGAGATCCAGTTCACCAGAATTGCCCTCAGATGAGGAAGTTCCCGCCATTGAAGGTTGACCTTTTGTCAACGACTGTAGAAGACCTGGTTCTGGTCTGATATGAGCAGAAGCCATGAGGTCGCCTTCGCTTTCGTCAAATGTAACATTTGTGCTTTCTATTACTGATCGTTTCTCTCTAAGATAGACTCTGTATGTCTTTGAGTTCAGCGAATATCCAACAAAGATGCCTTCAATTGCTTTTGGATCAAGCTTCCCAAGATGTTGGCTATCATTGGCCACAAAACATCGACAACCGAAGACCCTTAGATAAGATATATCTGGGATACGACGGTTATTCAGCATCTCGTATGGGGTGCGGTTGAATCTCTTGTGGATTGAAGCCCGGTTTTGTGTGTAACAAGCCGCTTGAATAGCTTCGCCCCAAAGAGAATGAGGAAGACCGGATTGGATGAGGAGAGTCCTAGCTGCTTCAACTAATGTCCTATTTTTACGCTCAACGACACCATTCTGTTCCGGTGTCTTCACAGCTGAGAACTGCTGGGTGATGCCCTGAGTGGCATAGAAATCACTGAGCTTCTTGTTCTTAAACTCAGTTCCGTTGTCAGTTCTGATAATCCGAACCTTCTGTTGATGAAGAGTTTGGGACGTAACAACAAACTCGACGATTATATCAGGAACTTCATCCTTTGTACGAATGAGTTTCGTCCACGTGTAGCGTGAAAAATCGTCGACAATCACAAGAATGTACCGTCTTCCTCCGAGTGTAGCCGTAGGCATTGGGCCACATAGATCCATGTGTAAGAGTTCTAGGATTAGCTTAGAGGATGGTGTTTCCTTGGAGATGTGAGACGATCGCTTCATCTTCCCCAATTCACAGGCAGAGCAGAGGTGTTCCTTATGATATGTCAGTTGGGGTAGACCGTTGACGAGTTTATTCTGACGCAGTTTGTTGATGGTCTTGAAATTGAGATGTGAAAGACGTCGGTGCCATAGATCATTCAACTTTGGTGCGGCTCGAGAGAGAAGGCATATTGGTCGAGAGGTCGTAAGATTGAGTACGTAGAGGTGAGACGTGCGTGTTCCAGAAAGAAGAGGTTGTCCCGAGGCATCTATAATGCTGCAGATGTCAGATTCGAAGAGAACCTTATATCCTTTGTCGCAGAAACGACCAATGCTGAAGAGATTGTAGCTCAAACCCTCGACGTAAGAGATGCCCTTAATCGTCAGTTTGTCATGGACGAGATCACCAGTTCCGAGAATTGGCGCCATTTGACTGTTTCCGAAGGAGACCCTTCCGAGATAGCGCTCGGAGAAGTTGCTCAACAGCTCCTTGTTCCCCGTCATGTGTGTGGAGCAACCCGAGTCTAGATACCACACATGACAGACCTGCAATCATCAGCAAATGTTGGGTCCCCATTTACGGACGGGACCTTCTTGTGATACAAGTAAAATTTTCATGCGCTTAAAGGGAAATGTGGTTTCTAAATCAGATTGTGTCGGTTCTAATTTAGCTTTCCCTTTGTCAGTTGTTTGATGATGCGGGACTATGGTCTTTCTAACCCATATTTTCCTAACTTGTGCTTGCATGTATGGTGCCTTATACATGTAGCGGCGTGGGGGATGTGGTTGTTGTTTTCGTGCTTCGGTTTTGGTCGCCTTTGGCTTGCGAGTAGTCGGTGAGTTTGCGTTTGACGACGAGAGACGTTTACGCTTAACCTTAGGTTTAGACGAGATGGGAGATTTCAAAGACGTCGTAGAGGAGGTTCGCTTGCGTGGTCGGAGTGTTGCGTGTTCATGTGTGTCATATTCATGAAAGCGTGGGAGAACAAAATCATCGCAGCAGCACATAGACATAGGCTTGGTAAAAGAAAGATAAGTTTTGGCAACATAATTGTCTACGACCTTAGGACATTGGGATTCAGTACATAGAGAGGAAAGACGAATATAGGATGGTCTTTTCTTCTTGTCATCGAAGAGCGGATTCTCCTTTATTTGATACGAACTCCCTTCCAGAGATGTCGAACTCACATTCCCTGTATCCATAAGAGTACGCGAGTTAGTGTTAGAATATGTGTCAGCTTCAGGAGTCATCTTCGCCGTCCTCTTACATTACAAGTTTGAGAATCGGGTACTTGACTCGACGTAGAAAGTTTGTTCGTATTGTGAGATTGTTCTAGGGTAAAGATTTTGTGAAGTAGATCTTCTCGTTCTTTTGCAAAGGCTTTCCGCTCTACATCTATGGTTCGTTCTAGTTCTGCTATGATCAGAAGTTTCTCTGGGACATAGATGCGAGAAAGTGCTTCTCGGAAAGCGATTTCCTGTTCTTCGGTTGGGAACTGAGACTTGATGTCTTCGGAGAGTGAAGGCTTTTTAGTCTTATCACTAGCATTCAATTCCGTGTAGTCGTACGCGATTTCTGCCCAGAGAATGTTTTGTTCCCTCTTTTCTTCCGAAAGAACAACGGAGGAGGATCTTACAAACGGCATGAGCTGCGAGGGAGTACCCTTCCTCGTTTGTAGGAATGATGTACTGTACATGTTATACCTTTTAACAATTAGCGGCGTTGGATCGCAGTTGCTGGCCAGGCCGATTCCCATCCGGGCGTCGTAGAATTCTGTTTCAACTGGTTGGTTCAATAGGCATAAGATGTTTGCGGCCTTTTTTCTAAGGTGAAGTTGCTCTTCAAGTTCTTTCACCTTGCGGTATAGCCTAACTCTTTCCTTCGTAAGCAGTTCATATTGGGAGGCCGTCAGGAGGCGAGAAGTTTCACATGAACTGATGGCTAGTGTAGTTTCCTTAACCTTAGTCTCACTTTGTTCGTTCTTGCTTTGCAGACGTTTGACTAACGCTTCAGAGGCCATTAGACGTTCGCTTGCACATGCAAGCTCTTCTACTTTTAGACTAAGTAAGGCATAGTTGTTTTCAAATTTTAGCTTAAGTTCATTATATTCCTTAGCGTCTATGGTGGGTTTGTTAATGGTGTGTCGGTGATTAAACACATCATCGAGTTGTGAGATTCGTACCTCAGACTCAGCGTTGATGGGAGTCTTAGCTGTGTTCTCACTGATGTCAACCATCTCCTCGTCCTCGTCCTGTTCGACCAGCCTTGCCATGCAGCAATCTTCATCCTTAGGCTCCTCGTCTTCTGAAGTGTCGTTCACCCACTCAGCCTCTTCGGTGAGAAGAACTTTCCCACTTTCAATTTTGCGAGTCAATCTGGCCTTACGGTCGTAGTAGCCAGAGTCCTTGACGCGTGGTGCGTGGCATTCCTTGGCAAAGTGGCCTGACTTTCCACATCGAAAGCACTTCACAGCCTTTTGGGGTGCTGATTCCTCCTCTTTCTTTGTCGGCTTAGCTTCCTCCGTGGGAGTGGTCTTTTTGGTGCCGCTAAAGGTTCTTTGGCGATTGGAGGAGGATGAGGATTTTTTCCCGAGCTTCTTTGAGACCATCTTAGTGAGCATTGCCAGTTGTTTGCGTAGATCACGAACATCTTCATCAGATTCTGTGTCAGCTTCGGATCCTGAAGGAGTGCCCTATACAGTAGCTGGTAGGTTCCCTTTGTTCTGTTTGGTCTTAGTGGTGGAAGATCGTTCATTGGTCTTGTTCGAGAGGAGGGCCAGTGGGTCGACTCGAGTGTTGGCGGAATGTGGTTGCACGTAGGGAGCATAGGCAGACAGACTGTCATAAAGAGCGTGGATGGAAGTGTTGGAGAGGTCCTTACTCTGAATCATCATTACGATTGATGGAAGACGTAGGAATTATTTGTGCTGAACATGTGCCTTGGTCACTCGTCGTTAATTCATCTTTATCTCATCTATTTTGTTTGCGTCTATTTTATTACTTGCGCTTTTATCACGTTTAATTAAATCATCAAAACTATAAAAATTCTCTTAGTCTATATTAGAATTAGGTTTAATATCTTAGAATTAATCAAGCTATCTTCGTGGATCGATACTCGAATTTCGTCCGTTTTACTACTTGCAACACACAGTTGGTAGAGATGGTAGACCTTCTCGACAGAAAGGTATGGTAGATCGCACTCACTTTGCTCTTCTCGAGTTCTGTCTATTCGCTCTATGACGTAGATTGGAGTTGGAAGACCACCTTTCGTATAGTAGACACTTATCAGCTGACAGATTTGAGATATGTTCTTCAAATGGCTCTTCAGCTCATTTTTAAGAATCCCTAGTCTTTGATCAAGTCCAACTTGGGTTAGCATCTGAAGATAGGTCATCATTTTCTGCCGATCCTTGTCAGATACATCTGAGCTGGAACTCGTTCAACGTCTTTATTTTGCCATGTGACCTCCATAACTGCTGACGAACTTCTTCTAGGAATGGGACTTCTATCCTTATGTTTTCCCATGGCGTGTCGACTTGAACGGTCTCTGGAGCTAGTCTCGGAGGGGCGTCCGCTTGTTGAGCAATCAGCTTTCTTGGGGGATCCAAATTGTAGTCCTCACCTTCGTGAAGTTCTTCGTCTTTTAATAAAACTAAGTCAACTGAAGCTTGTCGTAGAAAATGCCGAACATCCTTAAGCCTTTGTCTTTGAATCGTGTCGGGCATACTGTGGGTCATCCACTGTTCGTCGAAAATATACTTGTCGAGGACTTCGTGTGGGTCGACTCCACGTTTTGATGTTTGCGACTAGTCTGGAGCGGTCGAGCTTGAAGGTGCTTGAGTTTCAGCCAGGGCTAAGAGCATATCGACACTTGCTTCTTCTTCCGGAAGCAAGGGGTTTGTGATAGGTGCAAAAAGTGGTGTGGGCGGAGGTGTTCTTATGGTGGGTGGTTCATTTGGGCTAAGGATTTGGGTACGGTGCATTGTGGTTTTAGTTTGTGAGCGGGTGGTGGGTCGTGAAGTATTAGCGGCTCCAACACTTGTCTGACCCGAGCCTGAACCCGATCTCTGGGTGCTCGTGTAGAATATCCTCGGCCTCTTCTGCCCCTCATGATGATCCTGGTCATCAAGGTCGTCATGTTTCATTTGGAGCGGGAGTCTTGGCCATGGCAAGAGTGAGTAAGCGGCTCAGGGCGATCAACCAGACGCCTGGAGAGGTCTTCTTCCTGCGGGGTCCGGTTGGCCATTCCAAACGAAGGGCCACTAGAACAGTGTGGAGGTCGCTGATGGGTACGGCTGGGTTGATGAGTAAGGGTGATTGGATGGGTGTGTCGATATGTATGGGTTGAGCAGGTGTGAGGTTGAGTTGTGACGAAGGGCCTCGGAGACGTGTGCTTTCCCTTTATCTTGGCCGGACATCTCGATTGCATTGTGCACTCTCTCCATCAATTTGTCTTCAAATGATTTGAGAGCTTTGGCGAGAGCGGCCTTGAGTCGATCTTCGGTCACAAGTGGCGAGAACACCTCCGTGCTTGACACACTAGAATGGCTGATGTCGCCTGTTGTCAACCCTTGAGTGAACACCATCTAAATGGGTTGGCTCGTCGTCGCTTCAAGTTGCGACGTTTCAAGACTACCATACAATCCTTGACATAATTCCAAATGAATCGTCTCTATGGATGTTGTTGCTGGCTCAGATGGAACCTGCGAGTCAGACATGTGAATCTCCGGGCCGGTAGTGGATGAAAGCTGAGTCTTGGCCTAGGTTGACGCAAGAGTTACGTGCGTGTCTTATGTGGTTGTGATAGCGTATCGACGGGTTGACTGGATTGGAGTTGAAGTCGTCGAACCTGTCTGACCAATTGAACCTCCTCGTCAGATTCGTGGCTTCGGACGAGGTAGCCATGTGAGGAGTCAGTCCACATTCAACGTCCTCATGGGGCTGTGCTGTCACCTGAGACTCGCGAAATGGACTGAGCCCCGTTTCAGCTCCGAGCGGTGCTTCGTTGGTAGCAACTTCCTCAAGTGGTTCCTGAAGCACTTGTACAATAATTGGGGCCCCGACTTCGAGTTCTTGAACTTGAGCTTCGACTTCCAACTCACATGCCACTTCATCTATCAACGTGGCTTCTGGATCAGGTAACGGAGCTTCTTGAGTTGGAGGATCTAGTTTTAGTTGATGGGTTACTTGATCTATCAACGCAGCCTCAGGACTTGGTTGTTGTTGTGGAGGGCTCACAGTGAAGTCTGTCGGGGGACCCTCGAATCATTTCCTCGGTAAGGTTCCCGACAGTAGCACTTGTATACGTCTCCCGAGTGGTCGGCGAGACGGAGAAGCTCCAACGGAATAGGCATCGATGGCCGTCGAGGTCTATGAGCTTGGGGTGATAGAAGAATTTCAGCTTCGGCGGTTGCTAGTTCCCACCAAGAGGCAGTCGAGGAATATTCTCGTGAACCTCCATTTGATGAGCAATGATCACTGAGAACCACCTAGCGTACGACAGATTCTTGGACTTTTTGTTTTGAATCTGCCTGATCTGTTCGGCGAGATCATTCCAGAACAGTTGGCTATGTCGTAGTTTTCTGAAATAGCCGAAGATGCTGCCGTTGCCTTTGTCAGATCCGACGTGTTTAGGCGATAGACACTTGTTGATAATTCCAAATAGTGTCTTCCACGAATGTGGGATCCCGTTGCTCTGAACTTGTGCTAGCTTGGTGACCGGCGGCCGATATCCCATTTGTAGGAAATCGTGCACCATCTTTGCATCTGAAGGCATCGACTCGTAGTTGTGGCTGAATGGCAGGTCTAAGATTAGTCCAAATTCGTTCTTGTCCATACTCGTGTAGGAGTAAGCTCCGCTTTCCACGTGGCCTTAAATGCATCCCCAAAATATTGGGGATAGACCATCGGTAATGGTGCCGTCGTTGTAAGAGCATTCCACAGGGGATGGCCTTGTAGATAGACACCATTATCTCATCTGGACACCGAAAGGTAGTCAGATCGAGCTGAAAGTTCGTGTCTTGAACGTTGATGTACATATCCTTGGTGTAAATGTGATTATGCGGGATAATGATCCATCTAAAAAATAAGAAATAAGAAAGCTCATGAGTGCAAATTTTAAATTTGAGACGAAATATATCATATCAAACTATAATAGTTGACTGTTTATTTCATGTTTGATAGATATGGAAAATTTAAGTTTGCACAGAGATTATACGGATGTGAAGAAATGCAATGGTATAAATTTCGAAAATTACATATAAGACATATAAGAGATTGATCGAAAATCTTCTAAGTGTTTGGTGCGAGAATACCACTGTTCACTCTGTTAATTTTTTTTGGCTCGAGAATTTACTTTGCACTTGAATTTCCTAGGTGGGAATTTCTAATTTATGGTTCCGTAGAATTTTGCGATAGAAAATTTTATTCTCCAAGTTCGCTACAGTGTAAAGGTCTTGGAGAAATTTTATTAAGTAGGCATAGTACTGTAGCCGAGAAATTTTACGATCGAGAAATTGATTTATCATGTAAGCATATAAACCAATCTAAGTAACAATCATAAACATGCAATTAATCAATTTAGCCTAGCTACATGGTCCTCTAACCATGTAATTAAAATTTCGCTGGAGGATTGCACAAAAAATTATTCGCATTTATATAATTCGATATCATACAAGCTAAACATGCATTCAGATGTGCAAATTATTGTGACGCCCGGGGCCGATGAGGGCGGGGAGTGTTCGCCGGTACGAGAGAGGTGCACGGACAAGGAGTGGCTCCTGGCAGGCTTCTAGGCAAAGGGGTACATGAACGAATCGATCTAACACCCGAATGAGAGGGGATCCTGCGACTGGCAACGTATGGGCGTGTCAGGCTAAGAATCGTATAAGAGAATTGATAGTACTACTCATATCACCAAGGTTGACCTACCTTTTCGGGAGTCAATCTATAGAAACTCTGAAGCTAGGTAGAAATTCGTAGTGATCCGATTCGAAGATTTTCGTTCAGCTATCTAGATTATTTTAGTAATGTCGGATTTTCTGGATCTATTCTTAGAATGTGATTACGTTATTTTAAGAAGATATTCGTAGATCTCTTTTCAGCCCCTAAGTTATTTCAGGAAATTTGGATCCTTCTTATTCAACCCTTGTCAAATCTTTTCCTTGTTTATGAGATCTCGTCAAATCACTCTGAGATCCCTGGCGCACTGATTGAAAGTTTTCACTTTCCTTTTGAAATTCAAAATTCGGTTGGGAAATCAAATCTTCTTAATTCAATTTACGCCGAGTTTATCCTATCTCAGTTTTGAAAGACCATATCCCTTGGATATTTGCCTGTTCATAAACAAGATCACTCGATTCTTCCTTCCTTACCTCAGAATTCGAACTTCACAGCTTCTCTTCTTAAAAAAATAATCTAAGTTACACTCCAGCTTTTGAGAGTTCTGCAAGATCACAAGGGAGCTGAAGAAATTTTCAATAACTTCCAGATCGAATAGTGATCCCGGCCTTGAGAGCGTTTTCTCATAAGTTATTTCTCCACTCATTCTCAATCTTTTTAGTTATTTTGCGCTAATTTTTCAGCCTTAAGCCTTAGGCAGGGGGAGCAAATATATATCATATGTGATTAGGAAATATCATTTGCTCTGCTTTGTGGTTATGGAACACTTAGACATATGCGCTAGGCTCAGGTGATCGAATATGCTTACATGCTTCTATGCTGCATCAATTACATGTCATCATCAAAAAGGGGGAGAATGTTGACCTTTTTGGTCCATGAGCATTAGAGAGTTTTGATGAACTATGTAATTGTAATGATAGTAGGTCTATAAATTAAGCGTGTAAGTACATGATAATATTTGACTATGCATAAATTATGAGCTATAAAAAGGTTAAAGTGTGAAATATTTGATTCGCATGTGATTCTGTGATTTATTGGTTAAAATATGTGATCGCATGTTATAGATGCCTCACATGTTAGGATATACCGTTCTGTGTTATCTATGGAAAAACGTGTGAGATATCCTACCAGATTATATAAGGAAAATATGTTGTCTATATATGAAAAGTGATATATCTGTTGAGAATCGTTTACTACTGAGTGAAACTTGCATCTACGATTTTTGAATGCATCCCACTTAATTAATTGTGCGAAATCAATTGATATATTTCCTTATACTGATTAGGTTATTATAGTTAGGAAAGATTTGATTGATTGACTTTGTGTATAAGGTGCTATTATATGGTATGTGCTATAAACGGTGTGATCTCTTGAATATGAAAAGTTGTGGCATGGCATGTTAGTTCGTGACAGCTGTGATCTGATCTGATTTATGTGCTAAACATGGTTAATATATTGATCTAAAACTATGTGCTAAATATGAAAAATGTATTGATACGCTGCTATCTCGTGTGCTAAATATGAAAAGTATATCTGGACTGACTTATTCTATAAACTCATAGTAGGGAATCACATATGGAAAGTTCTGTTATGGGTAAATATAATTCGAAATAATTGAATATGCTTTGAGAACGAATCTGAGCCTTTATATGGAATAAAATCCGAAATGAGCTTGTGACCGTTGTGAACATTTATTGTGAGCATGATCTACATGGCATATTTACTACTTGAAAATTGCATGGATTATGTGCTTGATTTGGTGATTAATATCTTGATCTGATTTCCATATAAAGTGTTGAGTGAAAAGGTTTATATATGAGCAACACTTCATAATTTCGAGTGACTTAGAATTTGCGAGCCTACGACTACGAGAGTTTTGACCAGAAACACCACGGAGAGATTCCTGAGCGATCATTTGCGATAGCTTTCTGCCTACCTGAGCAATCACTTGCGAAGTACTGAACGTACCGAGTTATTCCAACCTCCCATCATATATTCTGCTTCGGACGTGAGCAATACCAAGGAGCAAGGTAGACGTTTACGCACACATGAAGGGAAGGACGAGTTCCGGGGTCCCTTCGGTAGCGAGCTATGTCTGTGGGGATCAGGAGATTCCGAGGAACGAAACTCGACGTGTTGTAACCTATAGTGTCTAGTGTTCAACTTGTTTCTGTTGTGTATTGGGCTAATCAATCAATTTGTATCCAACTACGGTGCATTATAGTGATTAATTAAACTCTTGGAGAGCAAACCCCAAGGAGAGGAGTAAAATCAAGTTGGGTATATAACATCTATAAAATCATGTCTCGCATTTACTTTACAGTTATTTCCTTTTCGCTGTGAGACTGACCCGACACGCATCCGACATCACTAGGATATATCAGGCATAGTCATCACAAGCATCATTGGGCATCTCTAAGTCACTACATCTTAAGATTTGTGCAAAGAAGAATCATAATTTTTTTATAGGCCTAATTCACTCCCCTCTTAGTCACGTTTTTATCTTCACTTTCTTAATAGCTGGATCTTATTTCCTACGAGTCATCCTAGATGCATTTATCTTAGAATGATTGTTGTTAATGTTTGACGAAGAGCCGGTCTCAAAACTAGTGCTTCTAAAAGTAGTGGCCTTTAGAGAGCATGTAGAAACAACTATTTTTAATGAAGAAATGACTCTTATATTTTTACGGAAGTCTTTTGTTATTACAGAAGGAGGAGATAATTTTGGAACAATGACATCTAGTGACTCCTTTATTTCTAGACTAGACACACTCGCCTTCGTTTTCTCTAGCTCCTTTACTATGCTCCCTGTAGACATAGTAGAGATAGGATTAGAAAAAATATTTTTCGAAATATTCATTGATGCCTGTTCATGGGAAGGCGATTTTGCTTTCTTCATGCTTTTCACAGTGATTTTATCTTTTGAGGGAGATGCTTGAGAAATATTTTGTGAGATGGAGGAAGCTTTGAGATTTTCCATCTCTTTTAAGAATGCTTTCTTTTCTGCTTCAAAACTCTCTCTTTCCTTTTCTAATGTTAGCTCTTAACTCCTCTATTTTCTTAACAATAGGAGGTATGTAGAGAGAATTTTCATAATGATGAATTTGTGCTTCCTCGGATGTAGAACGATCTTCTGGAAGATAAATTGATTCAAAGTCACATCCCTGGGGAATTTCCATAGTTTTGTAACTTTGGTTCAATGTGGTATAGGAGAAAGAGATTTCAACCCGACTCTTGGCCTTTCTCTTGGTTTCTTCTATCGAGTTTATTTCTTTTGCGTTAGTAAAAACCATAAGAGCAGTTAGTCCTAGACTCATGTACTTGACATCATAAAGTTGTTTGCGGTCAACTTTCTTCAAGTAAAGTGTATTCTAAAAACCAAAGCCAAACTTATAATAATAGAATTCTATTTCCATGGGTTGGTTCAAGAAATAGTTTATTCAGTTTGTCCCCTTTTTACAAGAAGATCCTCTAACTTCTTAATTTTTGTGTATATATTCTTACGCTCTTCGTCTAAGGTAGCATAGTTAACTAGAGCGGTGCTTTTCTCGGCTTGACAGGTGTCTTGACTTTTTTTTTAAATCACTAATCTTAGAATTTGACTTAATAACTAACTCAGAGACTAGTGACTTTCTTACTTACAGCTTCAAGTCTATATTTAAAGTGACTTTTCTCATCTAAATTCCTAAGTAGACATTTGTGGTTGTTGTCTAGCCTGTCTTCTAGTTCCTTCACTACCGAAGTATGCTTTTCTAATAGAATATGCTCAGTCTCAGAAGATTGAAGTTTCTTAGTTAATTCTTCTATTTTTGGATTAGAGCACCTAAGATTTTCTTCGAGACTAGCTACGATTTCCTTAGACGTAAGAGCTTTTTCTCTATCATTATATCTCGTTTGTGCTCATGTAACATGTTAGCATACTTAGAATCTAATGCGGCTAACAGGTCAAAATGTGTAGAGTCAGGGGTTTCTACCTCCTGAGATGAAGTGGATGCGTAGTCTTCATCCGTCCTAGAGGAAGTTCCACCTTCCTGTTCATCCTCGAGGCGCGCCATGAGAGTGAGGTTATCAGCGTCAGAATCTGAGGTGTACTCCAGCCACTGGTCCTGTTCAACCATGAGATACTCCAGCTTCCTTCTGTTTGGTTAGTTGAAGCTTCCTGGAGTAGTAGTTGGCATCCTTCTTTTTCGAAAGGGTGCATTCTCGGGCGAAATGGTTGGTTTTCCCACAGTTGAAACACTTCAGTGGGTCTTTTGAGGTTATGGCTTCTGAGGACTCAGTTGGTTTCTCTTTGTTCTTTGAGCTGGTAGTTCGGAGACAGTTAGCAGAGGATGACGACTTCTTTTTAAAGTATTGCTTTGTCATTATTTTAGCAATTGAGGTCAACTGTTCCCAACTTGACTTCAGGAGGAAGTTCTGAATCTGATGGTTCCTCATCCTCTGAAGAGCTGAGAAGCTTGACATGGTTTTCCTTGGGTGAGCGGGAGCTCCTCTTCTATGAAACTAGAGCGATGGAGTCTTCGGCCTGTTTGCCCTTTAGCTCTTTTGTATCTCGAAGATTTCTTCTTCGTGTTGTGCGAGATTGTCAAAAACAACGGTCCAAATCCTTGTTTTGAGTTGAGTAGATATCTACTTCCATTCGGTGGGCAACGAGGACAGGAACCAAATGTTCATCTCCATCTTAGTCTTGTGTATCTCATTTTCCTCATTTCTTTGAGAAGGGTGAGGTACCGCTGATAAAGATCGTTAGGTCCTAATTTATCAACTCCTAGATCATAGACTTGAAATCTAAGGCAATCGATTAGAATTATGGAAAATTAGATTTCGATCGAAAACTTTTCGTTGAGAGCTTCGAGAGAGATTTCGAGTAGTGAGAGAATGAATTCTGATTTTCTCTCTCTAGAATTAGATTTGCAAGCCTTTCGGATCAATGGACTAAAATTCTCTATTAAGCTCAAAGTTTACAAATGTATTTATACCAAACAAACTTGGTATAAATAACATATAAGTCCTAATCTAAAGACAATTACGTGAAACGCCCCTTATTACAAGGACAACTAATCTAAAGATATCGTCACCACCCTAATATTATAGGTCTATGTATAATATTTTCGAATTCTTATATTTTATTATTATAGTATTATTAAAAAAATTATATTCACGCAAGATATAGCATTGAAAAGTGAAAACACATAGAAGAGGACATGAAAAAGCACATAGGAGCACGTAAAGCACATATCACAGAAGATTCAACATGCCTAATTTTTCGACAAGAAATTGGAATTGTTTTTCATCCAATGCCTTGGTGAAAATGTCAGCTAGTTGAAACTCCATTTCATCAAATACATGTCAATCGTGCCTTTTTCTACGTGATCTTTTATAAAATGATATCTAATATCTATGTGTTTCGTGCGTGAGTGGTGAACAGGATGGCACGTTATAGCAATGGCACTCTGACTATCACTGTATGTTAGGATATTTATAGATTGTGTCAATAGTTTAAGTCTTGTGTTATATTTTGTAATTATCCTTTTAGCTTGGGCTTTAGACTAGAAGTAATTAGTTAATCTTTAGTGTTTGGGCCTTAATATACCTAGGGTTAATGTGGTATATAAGGTTTTACCATCTCTTTTTGAAAGTAATCAAAGATCAAAAGGCTAACCTATTTTCCACACAATACACACACTTGAAGGTGAGAACTTCCATCAAAGCCTCTTTGATTCCTTGTTTGGTGCAATCGGGACCAACAAGTGGTATCAGAGCAAACATGGATCGATCTGCATTGATTTGAATCCAGTTTCGTTCGATTCCGAGAAATATCAAAGGTGTTTTGGGCAAAAATCACTTTCAGGCATTTTGAGCTCGTTTTGGGGTTTTAATGCTTCGTTTTTGTGTTTAAAACCTTCCCCCAGATCGATTCTATGCCTAAAATGTTTTTAGAATACTTTTGGATCAGTTTTAACGAGTTTTGAGCAAGATTGAAGCAAAAAAAAATCTTCAGAAAAAGTCATCTCGGCCTCTCTCTGTTTTTGGTCGATTTTATCCGTTTTTTGTTGTTTTTAGCTCACAAATCGGTCGACTATGTGTTTAGGGAAGAATTTCTGAAGTTTTGGATCAAGTTTGAGTGATTTTAGTTGAGATTTGAGTGAAAACGAACGATTTTATGGTAAAACTCGCGACAAGCAATGGAACAGTAACTTAGTGTTCTTGGGCGCGAAATTTCTTGCTGTGTCGTTCAAGTCCGCGAAATTTTCATATCCGAGAAATTTCATTCTGAGAATCTTTATC
Organism: Craterostigma plantagineum; assembly: GCA_027422505.1. Classification (NCBI taxonomy): domain Eukaryota; kingdom Viridiplantae; phylum Streptophyta; class Magnoliopsida; order Lamiales; family Linderniaceae; genus Craterostigma; species Craterostigma plantagineum. The sequence goes on along the minus strand of JAPQWV010001911.1, from coordinate 10,558 downwards.
TATACCGCGAAAATTTCACTTTCACTTCAATTTTTCTCAACTGCTTATTTCTTCAAATCCGAGAAACCCTATATCCGAGAAAGTTTATTCCGAAAAATTTATCTGTGAAAATTTTCGAAAACTGAGAAATATTTCTAAGTCTTGAAATTTCTTACAAACCGAGAAAGTTTCCGAATCCGCGAAAATTCTTTGAAACTGAGAAAGTTTGTCAAACCCAAGAAATTTTCAACTGAGAAAGTTTCTTTCTTCCGAGAAAATTTTTCCAACACCACGATTTTAAAATCCGAGAAACTTACTCAAATCACACTTCGACCCGCGATACTTCTTCCAAACTGAAATTTTTCTCATACCTGAAAATTCTCAAAACTGAGAACCTTTCTCACATGCGAAATTTTTAAAAAATCCGAGAAAATAATTTTCATCTGAGAACTTTTTTCTCTGTCCGAGAATTTCTCTTTAAAAACTCACGCAAACACTGAAATTTCTCAACAAATAATTTCTCGGGTAATCTATCTTATAATCACGTCCCTTCAAATTGCAAATTTTTTCCTTTATCCGGTAATTTTACACCTCAAATCTTGTTTTTAAATTTCTAGAACTTCTCCGAACTTCAAGATATATTTTCCCTTCACACGTTTTCGACCATCACACATCGACCATCACACACGTTCACATAGTACTAAGAAATTCTTTAAACGTTTTTTTTTCTCTCTAACTCTACTCGTTAAACACATATTTCTCATCTCGTTCGTTACTAACCCTCTTATCTATACAAGATCAAAACCACGAACGATTCGACTGCACCAACCATGTCTGCCACAAATGACATCTCAACAGTGGGCTCCGACACCAGGCCTCCGATGCTGCGACAAGGCGATTACAACATATGGACAAACAGGTTCCTCATGTTCATCAGGAACAAAGGCGCACCACTCTTTCAATACCTACTGGACTCCATCTTCAACGGTCAAGCATAGTTCTGGACGATCATCCCTGCTCAACCAAACGCAAACCCTCCCATGGATGAACGCCGCACTCCAAGAGGCCCCATTAATGAGGATGAAGAGGCTCGCCTACAGGCCGATGAGACTGCCAAAGGATGAACTCGTGGAAATCATGGCAGGCACAACTGAGAGTGCTCAGGGGAGGAAATCAACATGTCTCTCGCAGTATGAACACTTCCAGGCCTATGAAGGAGAGGAGCTGCGTGACACATACCTCCGATACTTGAAGGTCATCAATGAACTCAAGAAAGCCAAGATCTCGAGGGACAAATTCGATATCAACAACCGCTTCCTTGGTAGCCTCAAACCACATTGGGGAAACGCAACCGTGATGATATTCAGAGTAAGGACCTCTCCAACACCTCCATCCATGCTCTCCATGACAGCCTGTCTGCCTATGCTCCTCCTGTGCAACCTCAGTCCACCAACACTCGAGTCGACCCATTGGCTCTACTCTCGAACAAGACTACCGAACGATCTTCCACCTCTAAGGCCAAACAGAACAAAGGGAAGCTGCCAGCTGTTGTATCTGACACCTGTTCAGGATCTGAAGCTGATACAGAATCTGATGAAGATGTTCTTGATCTACGCAAGCAACTGGCGATGCTCACAAAGATGGTCTCAAAGAAGATCGGAAAAAAGTCCGCATCCTCCTCCAATCGCCAAAGAACCTTTAGCGGGACCAAAAAGACCACTCCCACGGAGGAAGCTAAGCCGATAAAGAAAGAGGAGGAATCCGCACCTCAAAAGTCTGTGAAGTGCTTTCGGTGTGGAAAGTTGGGGCCACTTTGCCAAGGAATGCCACGCCCCACGCGTGAAGGACTCTGGCTACTACGACCGTAAGGCCAGAATGACCCGCAAAATGGAAAGTGGGAAAGTTCTTCTCACCGAAGAAGCTGAGTGGGTGAATGACACTTCAGAAGACGAGGAACCTAAGGATGAAGATTGGTGCATGGCAAGGCTGGTCGAACATGACGAGGACGAGGAGATGGTTAACACCGGTGAGAACACAGCTAAGACTCCTACCAACGCCGAGTCTGAGGTACGAATTTCACAACTCGATGATGTGTTTAATCACCGACACACCATTAAGAAACCCACCGTAGACTCTAGGGATTATGATGCACTTAAACTAAAATTTGAAAACAACTATGCCTTACTTAGTTTAAAAATAGAAGAGCTCGCTTGCGCAAACGAACGACTAATGGCCTCTGAAGTGTTAGTCAAACGTCTGCAAAGCAAGAATAAACAAAGTGAGACTAAGGTTAAGGAAACCGAAAGGTGAAAGAACTTGAAGAGCAACTTCACCTTAGAAACAAAAACGCACGCATCTTATGCCTATTAAATCAACCAGTTGAAACAGAATTCTACGACGCCCGGATGGGAATCGGCCTAGCCAGCAACTGTGATCCAACGCCGTTACTGGTTAAAAGGTATAACATGTACAGTACAGCATTCCTACAAACGAGGAAGGGTACTCCCTCACAGCTCATGCCATTTGTAAGATCCTCCTCCGTTGTCCTTTCGGAAGAAAAGAGGGAACAGAACATTCTTTGGGCGGAAATCGCGTACGACTACACAGAATTGGATGCTAGTTATAAGACTAAAAAACCTTCACTCTCTGAGGACATCAAGACTCAATTCCCAACCGAAGAACAGGAAATTGCCATCCGAGAAGCACTTTCTCGCATCTATATCCCAGAGAAACTTCTGGTCACAGCAGAACTAGAACGAACCCTAGAATTAGAGCGGAAAGCCTTTGCAAAGGAGCGAGATGATCTACTTAGCAAAATCTTTACCCTAGAGCAATTTCACAATACGAACAAACCCTCTACGTCGAGTCAAGTACCCTATTCTCAAACATGTAAATGTAAGAGGACGGCAAAGATGACTCCTGAAGCTGAAACTTGTTCTAACACTAACTCTCGTATTCTTATGGATACAGGGAATGTGAGTTCGACGTCTCTGGAAGGGAGTTCGTTTGAAATAAAGGAAAACCCGCTCTTCGATGACAAGAAGAAAAGACCATCCTATATTCGTCTTTCCTCTTTATGTACTGAATCCCAATATCTTAAGGACGTAGACAATGATGTTGCCAAAACTTATCTTTCCTTTGCCAAACTTATGTCAATGTGTTGCTGCAATGACTTTATTCTTCCACGCTTTCATGAATATGAAGCACACGAACACGCAACACTCCGACCAAGCAAGCGATCCTCCCCTACGACGCCTTTGCGTTCTCCCAGTTCGTCTAAGCCTACGGTTAAGCGAAAACGCCTTCCGACGCTAAATACAAAGTCACCTACTGCTCGCAAGCAACAGACGACTAAAATCGAAGGACGACAGCAACAACCAAATTCATGAATAAGGCACCGTACATGCAAGCACACGTTAGGCAAATATGGGTTAGAAAAACCGTAATCCCTCCCCATCAAACATATCACGACGGGAAATCTAAATTAGATCTAGCGCAACCTGATTTAGACCCCACATTTCCCGTTAAGCGCATAAAAATTTTACTTGTATCACAAGAAGGTCCCGTCCGTAAATGGGGACCCAACGTTCGTTGATGATTGCAGGTCTGTCATGTGTGGTATCTAGACTCAGGTTGCTCCACACACATGACGGGGAACAAGGAGCTGTTGAGCAACTTCTCCGAGCGCTATCTCGGAAGGGTCTCCTTCGGAAACAGTCAAATGGCGCCAATTCTCAGAACTGGCGATCTCATCCATGACAAACTGACGATCAATGTCATCTCTTACGTCGAGGGTTTAAGCTACAATCTCTTCAGCATTGGTCATTTCTGCGACAAAAGATACAAGGTTCTCTTCGAATCTGACATCTGCAGCATTATCGATGCCTCGGGACTGCCTCTTCTTTCTGGAACACGCACGTCTCACCTCTACGTACTCAATCTTACGACCTCTTGACCAATATGCCTTCTCTCTCGTGCTGCACCCAAGTTGAACGATCTATGGCACCGGCGTCTGTCACATCTCAATTTCAAGACTATCAACAAACTACGTCAGAATAAACTCGTCAACGGTCTACCCCAGCTGTCCTATCATAAGGAACACCTCTGCTCTGCCTGCGAATTGGGGAAGATGAAGCGCTCGTCTCACATCTCCAAGGAAACACCGTCCTCTAAGCTCATCTTCGAGCTCTTACACATGGATCTATGTGGCCCAATGCCTACGGCTACACTCGGAGGAAGACGGTATATTCTTGTGATTGTCGACGATTACTCACGCTACACCTGGACGAAACTCGCTCGTACAAAGGATGAAGTTCCTGATGTAATCATCGAGTTTGTTGTTACGTCCCAAACTCTTCATCAACAGAAGGTTCGGATTATCAGAACAGACAACAGAACTGAGTTTAAGAACAAGAAGCTCAGTGATTTCTATACCACTCAGGGCATCACCCACCAGTTCTCAGCTGTGAAGACACCGGAACAGAATGGTGTCGTTGAGCGTAAGAATAGGACACTAGTCGAAGCAGCTAGGACTCTCCTCATCCAATCCGGCCTTCCTCACTCTCTTTGGGGTAAAGCTATTCAAACGGCTTGCTACACGCAGAACCGGGCCTCCATCCACAAGAGATTCAACCGCACCCCATACGAGATGCTGAATAACCGTCGTATCCCTGATATATCTTATCTAAGGATCTTCGGTTGCCGATGTTTTGTTGCCAATGATCGCCAACATCTTGGGAAGCTCGATCCAAAAGCACTTGAAGGCATCTTTGTTGGATATTCGCTGAACTCGAAGGCATACAGAGTCTATCTTAAGGAGAAACGATCAGTCATAGAGAGCACAAATGTCACCTTTGACGAAAGTGAAGGCGACCTCATGCTTCTGTTCATATCAGTCCAGAACCAAGTCTTCTGTTGACAAAAGGTCAACCTTCATCGACGGGAACTTCCTCATCTGAGGTCAACTCTGGCGAACTGAATCTCGATCTGCTCTTCGAGTACTTCTATCCAGTCCCCAAGACTCCCGTCGCCACCACTCAACCTACCGCTGCACCCAACCCACCTACACCACCGGCAATCGGCGATCATGTCGTCCCTCCAAACTTGGATGATCTCAATCTCAACGAAGACGACATTTTACCCAACCCTGGGAACATTGCTGATCCTGATGACGAACCCTCTCAATCTACTATGGTTGAGATCTCTTCTTCGAACACTGGACCCCAATCTAATGAGCCTCTAATCGACACAAATACAGCTAGCTCCTCACAGACCAATGTACCACTTTGGGCTCGCTCTCATCCTACGGATCAGATTATTGGAGATCCCACATCCGGTGTATCGACGCGTTCGGCTACGATGAATGAAAGTCTGTTCGCTTGCTATCTCAGTCAAGCCAAACCATCACGAGTAGCTGAAGCTCTCAATGATCCTGATTGGCTGATTGCAATGCAGAAGGAAATAAATCAGTTCTAACGTTTACAAGTTTGGGAACTCATACCACGCCCTCACAAAAGATCCATTATCAGCACGAAGTGGATCTTCAAGAACAAAAGCGATGAAGACGGTGTTGTCATCCGCAATAAAGCAAGACTTGTGGCTAAGGGGTATAATCAACAAGAAGGCATCGACTACGATGAAACTTTCGCCCCTGTTGCCAGGATCGGAGCTATACGAATCTTTCTTGCCTTTGCTGCTCACAAGAACTTCAAAGTCTACCAAATGGACGTGAAGACTGCATTTCTGAATGGATTTCTCAAAGAAGAAGTGTACGTTAATCAACCTGAAGGGTTCTTGAGAGAAGAGTTTCCTCATCACGTATATCGACTATACAAGGCTCTCTACGGACTAAAACCGGCTCCTCGAGCTTGGTATGACGTCCTTTCAGACTTCCTTGTTCAGTCGGGATTCAAGAAAGGATCTCTGGATACAACTCTCTTCACCAAGCGGAATGGACCGGACATCATGATTGTACAGATTTATGTCGATGACATCATTTTTGGATCGACTAAACCACAACTGTGTGAAGAGTTCGCAGAATTGATGAAGGAGAAGTTCGAAATAAGTATGATGGGCGAGCTGAGTTTCTTTCTTGGTCTTCAAATAAAGTAACTCCCCGACGGAATCTTCATCAACCAGTCCAAATACATCCATGACATCCTCGAGAAATATGGAATGAAGGATGCTAAGACTGCTGCTACACCTATGTCTCCCTCTGGCCGACCTGACGCGGACCATTGGTGCTCCCGTTGACCAAACCGTCTATCGTGGGATAATAGGCTCTCTTCTGTACCTCACTGCTAGTCGACCGGATATCGTTCTCTCGACAGGAATCTGCGCTCGTTTTCAGGCCACACCTAAGGAATCCCATCTCACTGCTGTCAAAAGGATTCTCCGCTATCTCAAAGGAACACCCAATCTGGGTTGGTACCCCACTCGATCGGACTTGAAACTGGTTGGATTCTCTGACTCGGATTATGCAGGATGCAAGATGGATCGGAAAAGCACCTCTGAAGCTGCACACTTTTTGGGCGGTAAACTCGTAAGTTGGTCTTCTCGAAAACAAAACTGTGTCTCAACTTCGTCGACGGAGGCAGAAATGTCGCCGCCGCTAGTTGTTGTTCACAGCTTTTGTGGATGAGAACCCAACTACGAGATTTTAATTTTCATGTTGATAAGATTCCCATTTATTGTGACTCGAAGAGTGCGATTGCGATGACAAGTAATCCGATACATCACTCGAGAACGAAACACATAGATATTCGTCACCACTTCATCAAAGAACATGTCGAACAATGGACGATTGAATTGCATTACGTCACTACCGAAGATCAATTGGCCGACATTTTCACAAAACCGTTGGACGTCAAACGATTCCAACACATTGTGACTATGTTGGGCATGTTGAATCTTCCGTTGTGATCAATCGACCCTACATAAACTTTGATAAAGTATACATATTTATTTTCACTTTACCCCATTTTCTATGTGTCTTCTGAATTATGTCTCTTAAGGGGGAGATTTCGATTAAGGGGGAGTTTCTGCTTATTCTTTATTTAAAAAGGGAGTTTTAGATTAAGGGGGAGTTCCTGATTTTGCCTATTTTTTTAAAAAAAAAATTAAAAATTTGGGTTCAAATTTCGAATTTTGGTCAAACAAAGTCAAAATTGGACCAAGTGAATTTTTGGTTGAAATTTTAAATTTTGGTCAAAACGGAGTCAAAATTGGACCAATTGAACACCAATTGGACCCAATTTTGACCAAGCCCGAGAAATTCGGCCCAGGACCCAACTTTGACCAAGCCCGTGAATTTCAGCCCATTAACTCAAAACTCGCATGAACAGCCACAAAACCCCAAAACACTTCACTTCTCTCACAACCTTACAAATTCCCGAGAAAAATTCAAAATTTCGCACCTTACTCTTCGAAAATTTCTCAACGCCGCACGTCATCGTCTTCTTCAAATCTGCATTCACAATCCGTTTATCTGCGCACTTCGTCGTCAAAATCAGCTTTTCGGTATGAATACATCGCAAATAAACCAATTCCCGTTCGATTACTCTGTTTTTGCCCCGTTTTTTATTTGTTTAGGTTTAAAATTAATTTTTCTCGGCTTTAATTCGGACGCATGTTAGGATTGTGGTGTTTAAAACCCCCAAATGTGTATTGCCCATCCAATTACGAGTCGATTGAGTCCAGTTTATTGCATTTTGGTTAAGATTTGAGTGGTTCTAAGGCAAAAATTATAGCGTCGTTTCGTACAGTGTTCTTCGCCGAGAAATTTTTCAGAAAAAATACTTTAACGATGGATTTTCGCTGCTACAGTGACTGAAGTCCCGCGAAAGCTTTCATCCGAGAATTTTTTTTTTCCCTTACGTTAAATTTTTTTCACTGCTACAGTGAAGTCACGCCCCGCGAAATTTCATACACCTCACTTCATATTACATCTTTTCGCATCTTCACTATTTCGCAACCACAGTGACCCAAAAATTTCTCAATCCATAAACTTAAAATTTTCTCAGATCCATGCCGATCAATTCTTTCGCAGCTACAGTGGTTCAGTAGTTTCTCAACCCTTACATGCATCATCTTTTCGCGGATCACGAAACTTTCTCAATCTCAGAAAATTGTCAATCCGAGATATTTCTCTTCACTTGTCAAACAGAGAAATTTCAACCCGAGAAATTTTATCACTTGAGCAGATTTTCTTCAAAGCTTTAACACTCCGCGAAACTTTCATATCACTTGCGAAAATTCCTCTACTTGCGAAAATTCCTCTACTTGTGAAAATTTCTCTACATGCGAAAATTTCTCTACTTGCGGAAAAATTTTAATACCTCTTGAGAAAATATTTTAACCAAGAAAATTTTGGATATCTTATGAAATTCCATAACTTGCAACAATATTCCACTACATGCGAAAACATGCGAAAATCTTCCACTACATGCGAAATTTCGCTCTAAATGCGAATATTTTCTCTCGACTTGTTTATGTGTGATAATTTGCAAAATTTCCCATTACATGCGAAAATTCTTGGATAACATGAATGCGAAAATTTCCCACTACATGCGAAACTTTACTCAGAATGCGAAATTTCCATTACATGCGAAAATTTTTATAACTTGTGAAATTCCATAATCTGCGAAAATTTTCCACTACTTGCGAAAATTTAACACTATATGCGAATTTTTACAATATCTGCGAAAATTTCTCTCGCTTGCCTATGTCGAAAATTGTCGAAACTCGCATTACCTGACCATCATTCAATTTTAACAACTTTACTTCAAAAGGACTCTAAATTAGCTTTAATGTTAATTTTACTTTTATCTTTACGATTTTGGGCACTTTTATGCTTCGTTTTATTGTTTCACCCATGACTTACTTATAATCCATCTTCTCGCAATTTAGTCTGTACTAATCATGGTACGTTTTCTGTCGAGCACAGATATGACTAACACAAACCGAGAAGCACTTGAAGCACTTGAGGCTGCCGCAATTCAAAGGGACGTCGCTCGCATTGAACTCAATACACTGACGTACGTTCCACCGATCGAGCAGGTATTCCCAACAAGTCGATGGGCTGCCTTGATACCAAACAACCACATGGTGGATTTGGACAACTTCCGGTGCGATGCTACCATCATCATAGAGATCCTCAAAGGGCATCCCCTCCGACACGCCCTCACTCATGGCGAGCCAGAAGCGCAAGTCTACCTCCAGCAGTTCTGGCACACACTGCAGATTGCTGGACCACACTACCTCGCTTCAGCAATGTCCGCCGAAATCGATCAAGAAACAGTAGTCCTCACCCGCAAGATTGTCCAAGAAGTACTCCAACTCCCTGTCTACTCACCCTACGATCCACTACCGACGCACGAACAACTTATTGAAGACATCGACAGATTGGGCTATCAACCAGAAAACAAGAAGAAGAAGGGCCCACTTGTTCTCAGTGAAGTCACCACACGCAATCTACCTCAACCCTGGCGAACACTGTACCTACTGCTGAACAAATGCATGTCAGGGAAGCATGCTGGTCAGGACCGCGGCAACCACAAATCCTTACCATCCTAACCGGCATCGCCCACAACCGCAAGTGCAACTACGCTGAGATAATATGGATGGATCTCATCTCCATGATTCAACGTCGCGATCAGGAAGTCGCCAAGGACGTCAAAAATCGCTTCGTACCATACATGCGGTGGCTCCCAGCGATCATCAAACACTTCCGCCCGTTCTCCACCAACATCCGCATCCGCCTGGCGAGTGAGCACTTCATAATTCCCGTCGTCGAGAAATTCGCCAAGAAAAATACTATGGCGAAGATCGACACGCCCATGATCATCCCAGACGAAGTCCTCGCCTATGCCGACTCGACAAACCCGCATGTTCGAGCCTATCGCGCCTCCACCGCTTCATTCCGCGAGAGTCCCCGTCCACTATCCATTATCCCTACGGAGCAGACCACACCACTGCTCCTAACCCCGGGACTAGCCAAAACCCCACCACCACTTCTAAAAAGTCATCGGGTCGCGCCACATCCTCTTCCACCCGCGTACCGAAAAACGGTCGCGTGAGGATGACGTAAGCCACCCCACGGAGCGTCGATCGAAACAAAACACGATCGACCTCCTCAGCCCACCCATAGGTACAGGAGGTGATGTGTTCACCTCCCGAGTAGAAGACGTGGCATTTGGCTCAACCACGCAAACAACCCCACCAATCCACTTATCTTCCTCTCCACAGGAAGATATTTCATTCCACGAGGAGCTACGTATGCCATCAACATCCCACTTGGAGATAGTCGATGTTGAAACAAGCAGTCCTTCGCCTCAGACTGCATCCTCTTCAATCACATCGAGTCTAGTGCCCTCACTCCCCATAATTTCATACGTTTCTAGGACACATACACCTTTTACTGCACTACAGAGTCTTTGTGATTCAGTCGGAACGCTCGGTGATGTCTCTGTGACTAAGAGCGAAGACCTAGCACGGCCAACATCACAACAACTGTGAGCCTAGGCCATCATTCGTTTGAGTCTGTCTCATCGATGATGCAACGGGAAGTCTTAGTGACCCC
>JAPQWV010001910.1:0-69321 GCA_027422505.1 Craterostigma plantagineum | reverse complement strand
AATGGGGGCGACGATAAGTAAATATAAAAAGGCCCTTATTGATTCTTGCCACGTCATCGTCGCGCTTATTAGCCGCGACGTCGCATCTAATGGACACATTTTGCTCTATTTTATTAATTTCGGACGAAATAAATCCATTTTATAAATTTGATTAAAATTGTATTATTTTATTTAAAAAGCCAAGAATAATTTGTTTGGAATAAAGCGGGTTATATTTCTTTCTGAAAAATAACTGAGTAATCAAACTAACCAGCATCATTAAGCTCAAAGTAAGGTTGGATGAAATGCTTAGCTGGCTATGATTCGATCGTTGATTTGGACCAAGCATACATACACAGTAGTTGGAGAACTGCTGCCCACGCAACTACTCACTTTTCATTATTGATTTTTCTATTATTCATATAGTTAACTAATGATTGTAACATAGAATGTGATAATATCACCTTTCTCTAATTTTGTTCAGAAATAGGGTAAGTGATCTAGTGACCATATCAGGTATCGTTTCGAATCCATTTGAATTTCTTAATTACAGCTGAAATTTGGGATTGTCTCGGACAGTGAGGTTCAAACTTCAAAACAACTTTTGAATTTAATCTAGGTGAATCTATAGAAAAATACCCAATTGGATAAAATTTTTACGTATAGTTACTCATGTCAGAAAATATTTCAGATAGGTACCCAATTTAATTTTTACCAGTTTCTTTAGTCATGTCGTACCTTCTGTGTGGTATATTACGTACCATAACACGTGATATATGGTACCTAAATATAGCATACGTCGAACCTACGGCATACATGTGTGTTACATAGGGCGTACGTAAATATGTCATACTATTTTCTGTTATGTAGGGTACCCAAATATGTTGATATATGGTACTCAAATGTGTTGTATATAGGATACCCAAATGTGTTGTAGGTGTACTTTCGGGATCAGGTATTTATGTGCAAAAAATTTATTCTATTAGGTACCTACATATAAAAAAATCTTGACAGGATAGTAAATTACAAGTTTTATCCAAATAGATACTTATGAGTAAAGACCCCTTTTAATCAAACATTAATAAATAAATAAATATAATAGGGATTTTGCATGTTGGTGCTGAAGTGGAGTGGGCCTACTTGACTTGTGGGAAATATTTTCGGTGTTAAATCGATGGTTTTATAGTTGTCTTTTCCAAATTTCAAAAAGTTGTTGCCATCTTTCTTAATTTTTTTCGTCACTGTATGGAAATTATAAACGTTTGTCACGTCGGAAACTTACAGGACAATTAAAGAGTCCGAATAACAATGAATAATGTCGCCAATGACCTCTCAGCTCTAGTGGCTTAGGGAAAGGTCCCAAAACTCATGTGACTAGGAGGTCAGGGGTTCGAACCCTGCCTCCCACATGAATTTGGGAAGTCCCCATGAGGGTTATACCTCATGACTATCGACGCCGGTTATGGGTTTGGGACGTATCCATCTGGCCTCGGGGATTAGTCCCACCTCTGGAGTGTGTGGCGCAAATAGCCCCCACCTTGCCAAGTCTGTGGTGGCGTAAAAAGCCCACGGCTGGGTAGGGGCTAGCCCATAGCCAGGTTGTGTGGGGATACCTCGGGACAGGGAAAAAAAAAAAAAATAACAATGAATAATGTCGAATAATCTTATGATGCTGATGTTTCACTCACTAATTGCATTAAGCTGGTCTATCTGTCCTATCATTTCCTTAAATTAATCTTAATGTGCAAAAAGCTGACAATTATGATTTAACAGGATTATATTATATATTTATATTCGGCGGCATACCTAATTTAATTGTAGATGATTAAGCAAGATTCATTTAGTCCATTAACTCTAACCACCTTGATTTTAATTGCTTATTTTCACCTATTGGTGCTTTATATTTAGAAAAACAGATTACGAACTAAAGGGCTCAAAATTCCATCCATCCTCCACAACAGTGTAAATATAATTTATGATCTTTGATAGAGTCTATGGTCGAAATTTTGTAATTGTTCGTCAAATTAACCAATCAAATTTATTAACATTAATTACTATTTAAAAAATCGCGTAGCTTTAATAACTACGTCATTCTATATGACTAATAAAAACACGCACTATAATTTATTTTATTGTACACACATAGCTGCTAAAAATACTAGTCGTTGAGCACATTCAACACATGCGCTTCAATATAGTATAGTAAACTGTTGCATAATAAAAGTAACTGAGAAATAAAACAAGATGCACGGTACATTTGTTAACTGGCACCAAAAAAACACTTGTCATAATATAATTTGTTAATAGTATACCAAATTAGGTAGTTTTTAAGTCCCCTGACAATTTAATAATAGTATATGTTGTAGAAAAGTAGAACTCTAACCTATGTTTGATCGTTAACGGTTAATTTTCTTTATATTTTATTAATTAAATATATAAAACAAATCAAATTGACATACCAATCACATTCTAACTTACAGTTTTATCCGCCCTAAACTATTTATAGATATTAGTATTTCTGACACACCTTATGTGTGTGCAATAAAAAAATTAACTATTATTAAATTATTTTAATAAGTATATACTAAAAATAGAATTTTGGTAGTTATTATGAGTAGGGTTGTCATTGGGGAGGGGGCCGGAATCCAATCCCCGTCCCAGCGAGGCAAAAAAAAAATGAAAACATCCCGGTTTCCGTCCCGCGGGGTCCGCCCTGTCACTATATTTAAAAAAAATTCAATTTCTGTTATTATTATATTATATTAGTATTAAAACTATATTTTCATATTATTTATATTATATAAACTACAATTTAATCATATTTAAATTATTTTAATATTATCCAAAGTATATATAATATTTTTTATCTTATAATAATATTAATTGAATATAATAAATATTGTGTTAATTATCGGGGATAGTGCCGGGATATCCATGGGGAAAAGTATTCCCCCGCCCCCGGGGATTCCCCGTCCTATTTGGGGCGGGATCCCCGCGGAGAGGGGGAACTCCCGCCCATTGACAACCCTAATTATAAGGTTATGAAAGGTACGTGGCTTAATAAGTCTTTTTTATTTTTTAATAGACGTTGAGAAAACCTGTGGTCAATTGAAACAGACATACGGGTTATTCTCGCCCCTCAGCCTTAACATAATCAATGAGTATAGATAAATAAAGTAGGGATTTTTTCGATCCAATTCCAGCCCAAGCCTGTATAAGCTTGTGGGGTTCCTCTATCAAACCAATTGCAATAGAGAGACTGAATCCACAAGCTTATAAGCCACTCTATATTTTCCTTACTTGACTGAGGGGATGGGTTTGCACCAAACAATCCTTCCTCAAACTCAAGACCACCCAACGAGCCTCCCCTTCGACGATTATCGCATCAGCGCTTCCCCGCAATCACTGCACCAAGCGTTTTTTTTCACCGCAGATCACCAATCGTCTTAAAAAGGCCGGGGACACACCACCATGTGTTCGCACGCTCACCGCACCAAGATAATAATCTACTTCTCCGGATAAAAAAAAACAAGATTGTTAATATCAAGATAATTTAAACTCCTATGTTGTATCTAGATTCTAGTGCACTAAACGCAGCCTTAAATCGTTAGATAGATATGAGCCCGATACATAAAAGCCGGTTTATATAAAAAAAATACTATTACAAATTTAAATCGTTAGTAAATTCTTAATATTGGTTATTGTAGGGATTTTTATCGACCCAATTCCAGCCCAAACCTGTATAAGCTTGTGGGGCTCCTCTTTAAAGCCAATTGCAAATAGAGGGAGTGAACCTACAAGCATATAAGCCACTTGATTCTTTTAACTACTCGATATGGGACACTTGGGATTGCACCCCAACAATCCTCCCCACAAACTCAAGACCACACAAAGGGCCTCCCCTTCGACGATTATCTGCATCAAGCGCTTCCACCGCAATCATCTGCACGAGCACTTTTTTCGTCGCAGATTCACGAATCGTCTTACAAGGATCGGGGACACACCACCCACACCGTATCTGGGCTAGAATTTCTCCATCTGAAAGCACCCTCACGTGTTCGTCCAGGCTCACCGCACCAATGTAGGGATTTTTCAGGCTCAATTTAGCCCAAGTCCAAGGCCCAAATTCCAGCCCAATCCCAGGCCCGTATAAGCTTGTGGGGTTCTTCTAAAAACTAATTGACTTTAGAGAGGAACCCCACAAGCTTATAACAGGCTTGGGCTTGGAATTAAGTTGATAAAAATCCTTACATGGTGCAGTGAGCATGGACGAACACGTGAGGGTGCCTTCAGATGGAGAGAAATTCTAGCCCAGATACGGTGTGGGTGCTTTGTGTCCCTGGCCTTGTAAGACGATTCGTGAATCTGCGACGAAGAAAGCGCTCGGTGCAGATGATTGCGGTGGATAGGCTTTGTTTTATTAAAATAGGGTTGTTTAATTCATTATAAAGAAAATAGGGTAATTTTGCTAAAAAATTACTAAAAATCATGCAAATCGCACTTATTAAATGCGACGTCGCGTCCAATGGGCACGACGCTGGGCTTAACGCGGGCCTTATCTTAAAAACAAAAATTGATTGGCCAAGTTGGCCCAATAAACCAGGCGTCGTGGCCGTTAGACGCGACGTCGCTTCTAATGAACGCGACGACGATTTTAATAAACCCGCCTCGACTTCTTTCTCCTCCCCACTTTCCTCGCATCCTCCCGTCGATTTGGCCATCCTTGTTGGAACTATTTAATTGTATTCAATTAATAGAGTTGTCTTAGTCTTGCTATGCAAATTAGTAGTCTTGGGCTAAATTGTAATTCATTATATAGGACTACATGTGTAAATATACCACGAGTTGGTATATATAAGTGAACTCCTAAGAAAAATTAGGAGTGCGCTTAGTATAGTTCGGATCGAACAAAGTAGAATTGGAAATTTTAGAGAGAAGATTTTCGCGCCTTGGGTTCTTCAGGTCGTTTCTCTCTCAAACGTCAACTTAGGTAAATCTCAAGCGTAAGTGCTCGAAATTCTTAGATTTACTATCCGATTCTTCGTAATTCGATCTAGGTTGGATATTAGGGGTCCTAACAATTGGTATCAGAGCCAAAAGTGTTAGGATTTGGATTAAATTTGGACTGATTTCTGAATTTTCGAACATGATATTTTCTTATTTCTTTCACACCTGTTCATCGGAAAAAAAATCAATCCGATTCTTCTCAATTCGACCAGATTTGCTTTTCTTAAGGTTCGATTACGTGTTAGTCTTTGATCTGAGCTTATCTCTAATCGATCTAACCAATATTTCTGCAATTGTGAAGATTGAGCGATAATTTGTCTTAGCACTGTTCTTCAATTTTTTCGGAAAAATTCTACTGATTTTGCGTTGATTATGCTAAATCGACTGTTTGTTCTTACTAAATGCGTGATTTCGATCAATGACCCAAAGTGATTTCAAACAATTTTGTGTTTCGATCAAGATTTCGTTTTTTTTTTGTTGTTTGGTTTTGAAATTACATCGATTCTGTTCTCATTGTTCTTCGCTGGGAAACTCGTCGACGCGATTTTGTTCGTCATTTGATCTTCATTGAGCAGTTAGCCATTGTTCTTCGATCGAGAAACTTATCGGCAAAATCCATTTTCGATCGAAATAATTCTTCGACCACTTTTCTTCATCCCATTCAACGTCTGAAGTCTCTATTTTACAATCGAGAAATCTGGTCAACGAGTGAACTCCAGTCAATGTTCGCAAAATCCAGTCGAGAAACTTTGACGCTCGAAAAACTTGTTCGATAAATTTTTACAATCGAAAAAAAAAATCGTTTGGATTTTTTACGATCGTGAAATCTACAGCTTAATCGTCTTCTTCGCTTGTTCATACACCAAACAGGGCAAAATACATTCCCTGTCCGGAAAATATTATTTCAGTCCTTGCAGTTACATTTTGGTCCCAAATTGTTTTCGATTTAGTCCTGAAAAGTTTGATCTAGTTCTAAATTTTCAATTTAACCCAGAACTTTCAATTTTATTGAATTCTCACTCTTTACTTGATTTTACGATCGCAAATTTTGTTCAGCTTGCTTCACAGGTTTGTCATCGCAAAAACTGTTTTCGCTCGCAAAACCTTTTGCGATCGAAAATTTGATTTTAAAGGTTTAGATATTAAGATCTCAAAACGACGACATTTATCAAATTGCAAAACTTTTACGATCGTAAATCTAGCTGTTTGAACTTCAAAACTATTTTCTAGAAACAGTACCTTGTCGAAAAATTTAACAATCGAAAATAGTGCTCTACATATTCGTCGAAAAACTTTTGATCAAAATTTTTTTTTTCGATCGAAAACAGTAAACTTCAATTGGCACATTATAGGAAAAGCTTTGGTATTACTCTAAGAATTTTTAATCAAACCTTATTAAACCAAAAACTTTTCGAAACTGAAATTTTAAAAGCCAATATTTTAATCGATATTAAAAATTCAAATCATAAAACACGTCAAACGATCAAAATATCCAACCCAAAATGAAACTACAATAAAAAACATTATGAATCCAACTATAAAGAAATTACAAGACGAAGTAAAAACATTACAAGACAAAGTAACTGAGCTAAATCGTCTCGAACTCAAATCAACTCAGTGGAACGAAGCCACTGAACAATATGAGATTATCCTAATATATCGCAATATGTGGTACACTAGGTTATCTCTTTAGAGAAAATTATTGCTAAGCTAGTTGAAACTAAACACATCCTCTCTAGGGGCAGTAATTCCTAACTCTACATTGTTTAACATGTTAGAATCCTTACAAAACTTAGGTATGCTGACATGAAATTGAGCGGAAAAGTACAAGAGGTTAGAGGACGAATTAACTAAGTCTAAGGAGGAAATAGCTAGTCTCGAATCTAAGCTTAGGAGCTTTAGTGCGAAAGTAGATGAACTAACTAAGAGCTCGAATGTTAGTGAGACTAAGCATATTCAAATAGAGAAACATAGCTCGACAGTGAAGGAACTTGAGGACAGGCTAGACAACAAATATCATCATTCTGAAAAATTCTTCTTCCGTCGATATATCTCATATTCTTAAGAAAATGGAGGATTTAAATTCTACATTAGAAACGGAAAGAAAGAATTTTGAAGCTGAAAAGAATGCGCTTTTAACGGAGATATCTAATCTCAAAGCTTCCTCCATGTCAAAACTCGACAAAGGGACGCAAACGGATGATCGTTCCTACCATCGAAAGGACTTTTACTAATGCTACTTCAATCTTGACCAAAGTCGAAATTCAAAGTAAAAGTCCCACACTTTTATAGTTAAGGAACAAGTCCCACGGAAATGGGAGAACGGTAAAGCTCCAAAACGGAAGACCAAAAGCTTCCTCTCCTGATTCCGAAAAGAAAACTTCTTATGAAAATATTTCAAGCTCTAGCGCACAAACTTCATCGTGTGCTGCAAATGATTCTACTGATTTTTCATTTAAAAAGCCTAGACTTGAAAATAATTTTCGAAATTCTTCTCATTCTAATGTGAAAGGTGTGAATCCTAACCATAGGAAATACGACTTATGTGCGATAGATGCTTACAATTCTATATTCGTTTTCCTACATGCAATATCCGGTGAAGGTTAATTCAAAGAAACATCTTGTGCGCTTGGCCTCGGAGAAAATTTTTAAACCTTCTCCGAAACACACTTTCACCGAGCAGAAATGCCTTATCCGTGTCACATCACTCCCACGTGGGTTCCTATTTCTTCACAAAATTTAGGTAGTCCCAAACAAATTTGGGTACCGAAAGGTTCATAATGGGTGATATAGGACAACATTTAAATTGACACCTTTTATGCTTAAATCGTTATCTGCTAATAAGGGAGGACCCATACGACAATGGGTACCAAAGTCCGATAGTTTTGCAGATTTCCCTCATGTATGGAATTCGATCGTAGTGGCTCCACGTACATGATAAAGGGATGAGGTGTGAGCTACTACAACTAAGCTTCAATGAGGTATATGTCAAATTTACATATGCATATGAGTTTCGTCAAAAAAAAAGAAAATATATCTATTTTCTTTCAAAACTTTTCAAATGATACATTTTCGATATGCATTTCATCGCTTTAAATGGTTTTAAAATATTCAAATGCATATTACGAACTGAAACGATAAACATCAGTTTTCAATTAATACTTTTAAATGAGCTTTAATGAGGGGGAGCTACTCATTATTTTAATGAGGAGCAACCTTTATATGTTTAAGATATTAAGATTAACTAAAGAGACGTCAATAGACTGTGCAGAAAGGATTACAATATGAAACTGATAAGCTATGCCAATATAATCTCATTTAACGCAGCGCCACATTATATTAATGAGAATGTGGATCATGAACAAATGTTTGTAAAATGAATGCAAAAGGACAAAGATACAAGCATGACTTGTTGCACTATATTTTTCACAAAAGACTGATATTGATTACAAAAGGGTTTTTTCTAATACAATAATACAATTTAAATCGTTAATAAAATAGATTATTTCGCTCGAAATTAATAACATAGGGCAAACCACACTTATATGTGCGACGTCGCAACTTGCCGCGACGATGGGGTGGCACCAAGCACACCGGTCCTCTTCTTTCAAAAAAACATGTTGGGCCCCGATTTGGTCCAACATTGACGCCCGTCGCGTACACTAGGCGCGACGCCACGTTTAATACCCGCGATCAGTTGACGCATCCCACTTACCACATCGATTTGACGGCCATTGCGCGTTGTCTCCAATAATTTTTATCGTCGCGGCCATCACACGCGACGTCGCGACCATTACATGTGATAATTTTGGTTATTTAACCGGCCGATGTTTGTGTTATAAATTCATAAAATTTCTTAGATATTTAATATGGTACCCAGAAAAATTCAAATAGTTGTCTATTTTGGCGGTGAAATCATACACAAGTAAAACACCATTCGATATAGTCTTCAACCCACTAGTTATCGACGAACTCGTCGCGAAACCAATTTCGATCAATTTCTTCGTATGTTGTACGACATGACGTCCGTCTACAGTACTGCTTTCTCTTTAATTGTTCGGGTGAAGAACGAATCAACACTCTCGATTGTATCGGAAAGCTCCTACGAATGTCTAATGATGCCGAGCTCGCACTTCTTGGATCCTGACGCCGAACTTGATTATATTGAGGTCTTTGATGATGCACATGTTCAGTTCGATCGCAACGTAGATGCTCCCGACGAGTACAAGAATCCCGCGCCGACTTATTCGTTTCCTGACATTACTGAAGGGTTGACATATTTCATTTGATGCCCTCACGTAGAATACCTTTGAGTAGCCGTTGTGTTCAACTAGTTCGACGGTGGCGCAGCCTGAGATCGTTCATGATGTCGTGCCAGATAGTGACGTCAGCGACTCTGAAGCTGATGACGAGGGTGGGGCACTAGACGATCTTCCACATCCCGCAGAAGACGATGATAATAATAACGATGGACCAACTACTAATATGCCAATAGAACCATAAGAGACCCGATCATTGTACCAGACGGTGCCGTTTAATACTACTTATCAAATAGCTCCCCCAGAAGTTGACGAAACTGGTGATACGGACAAACCACATTTTTCGTAGGTGTGAATAAATATTAGCAAAAAATAATGTAAAAATGTGCAGTTAACCATTACCATTTGAGGGCTGTTAAACTCAAGGATTCGATGAAATTTAACCAACCTACCAAAATCAAGATTAAAACAAATTAGGAGTTTCATACCCAAACGAAGCTTCATCGACAATGACAAGGAAGAAGGATTATGTCTGGTGGTTCACGTGGTGTTCGCCGGTGGAGGGTGTTAGGACCCCTAATATCCAACCTAGATCAAATTATGAAGAATCGGATAGTAAATCTAAGAATTTCGAGCACTTACGCTTGAGATTTACCTAAGTTGACGTTTGAGAGAGAAACGACGTTTGAAGAACACAAGGGCGCGAAAATCTTCTCTCTAAATTTTCCAATTCTACTTTTTCGATCCGAAACTATACTAAGCGCACTCCTAATTTTCTTAGGAGTTCACTTATATATACCAACTCGTGGTATATTTACACATGTAGTCCTATATAATGACTAATTACAATTTAGCCCAAGACTACTAATTTGCATAGCAAGACTAAGACAACTCTATTAATTGAATACAATTAAATAGTTCCAACAATCTCCCCCTTTGTATTCAATTTCCAATATAGCGCGGCTTGTCTTTGTCTTGCAAATGTAAGAGTCCTCGAGTCCTTGAAATCTCCTCTTTTAGAAATTCTCCAAGCTCATCTGGTCTTCTATGCATCGGCTTTTTCTTCGAATCTTCTTTTGAAGTTCTTCTCCTAAATGCCGTAAGATGTACGAAGTTCTTGCCGAATTTTCGAAAGTCCGCGTTCCATCTCTCCCGTTGAATGCACACGAAACTCGAAACTCCCCTATTTAGGTCAACCTTGTGTTGAGATCGGGGAATCCGATGTGAGGTTTGGAGAGGTGAACACGTTTGGCAACTTCGATCATTGATGCAGTGGACATAGTTGGCAACTTCAGTCCTTGATGATGCTTGACAGGGGCGGACCCACGTAGGGGCTCGGGGGGGCCATTGACCCCCCGACCACCGGAGGAAAAAACTAGTAGTATAACTTGTGCATCAATGGAGGTTTTGACCCCAAGAAGAAGACGATGCGTAGTAATTAGGGTTTTCTAATTTAAAATTATATATTGGGCCTCTCTTAGCTTTGGGCCATTGCCAGTCCACTATTAAATATTTTATGAGCCTACACATGTGTATATAAAAATCAACACAACCCGTAAAGAATGGAATTGCTGTCAGTGTAGTTGTATTAAAGGGGAGCTGTAAGATCATTAACCTCTCAAACGAGGGTTCGATCCCAAAATAACCCATCTTTTTTTATTTTTAAGATTTTTTGTGTATATTAGTTGGACTTGAGCTGGGCCTTCCATGTTGAGCCCCCCAGTCTTCGTGGGCTGGGTCCGCCCCTGATGCTTGAGTCACGTGTCATTCGGTCCTCAGTCCTTACTTCTTCTTCCGGAAGCAGGGGCATGAGAGAGTCGAGGAGAGGGCTCGGGGTTTAGCCATCTTCTCCGTTTCGCCAGATTCGTCTTCTCCGAATGGAAGTTGTCTGGTTCGGCCTCGAAGAAGCGTCTCTAGTTCTAGAAGAAGGTAGGCCGTCTCTTTCTTTCGCTAAATCTTCAAGAGCAGAGTTAGAAGTGGTGGTTTGAAGATCTTCTTGAAAAGCGTCCACTTCACACACTGAAATCACTAAAATGCTCCCCCGAGGATTTTAGTCTCTTTTTTGTTGTACCGAGCTTCCTTTGAATGTGGTGTTGTGAGAGAGCCCGGTTTCAGAGTGGTACGCGCGACGGAATTTGGTGGGTGGACCGACCGATTGTGTATGCATAACCCCTTCTCCCCCTCATGGAGAATCGTATCAACGATTTCGGCATGTTAATTTGGAGGTAGAAAAAGACATACGAAAAGGTCGGTGAGGGTAATAACCGGACGGAGCCACGAAGGCAATCCGTCGAAATGAGTACCGGGGCTACATAGGCGTCCCGTTGACATCAGCTAGGAGCAAAGCTCGTAGAAGATGGCCAACCGTTGTTGCTTTGATGTGGCAACGGTCGGACTTCCTTCCGATCCTTGAAGCATGTCTTTTAGAGAACGTGTCTACGGAAGTTCCAACGTAATCACAAAGATTAGGTGTATTAAAAGTGTATGTGTCCTAAAAAAGATTTGAAAATTTTGGATAGTGAAGACACACTAGACGCGAGTGATCAATAAAAGCGTGGTACGGGGCGAAATACCACTTGGTTCAATATCTCCCGTTTCCGAGTGAAACGGTGATAGCATACGTGGCTCCCCATGTTTTATGAAACACCTATCTTTTGAGAGATAGACGAGTGGGCAAGGCTCGGTTGTGCATGCGCCATTGGACCTAATGCGACGACTTCTGGCCCGGAGCTAATTTAAATTAGCACCTGTACCTATGGGGTTGGTCCGAGAATTATGTGAGATAAGGGAGTGATGTATCTTCAAAGACTTCAAAGACTTCCTTGACATCATCGAAATAATATTGCTTGGTCTCAAATTCTCAAACGCGTTCTGGGTTAGGATCAAGTCAGATTAGACTGAACCATAGGAACATGAAATCCGTGCTTCCGGGGTACGTGAGAAGTGTTGCTCTAGTTGAATTAGCAAGCCGGAGCCGGTCGATGAAAATACTGAGCATTTGATCGTCACTTAGATCGTCACCATTATACCTATTGTTTTTGAAAACGTAATATTAATCTGATAATATGATTAACATGATGAATGAAATACGAAACTATTTAAAGAGAAGTTCTGTAGAATTGCAAATTCAATATCTCAGATGATCGTCCGTATCGACAGAAAGATCGATGACTACACGTAAAGTGCTGGGCAGAGGTTTGATGCATTACAGACAAGATATGAAGTTCATGTCACTATGCTGAAGGATATGGGAAAAACGATGGACCAACACTTTGAACAGATAAACTCAAAGTTGGCGAAGTTAGAGAACATATTAGGTATTAATGTTTTCTGACAATTTATAGAATCATTTTTATGCTTTATTTTCATATTAAATAACGTGCTGATATATATTCCGGACAAATATTCGTACGCATGTAGATGATTTGTGCGGGCCACGAGTACTGATGTTCATGCGAAGGACGACCAACAACGACGTCCCAAAAAACAGCGCACTCTCGCAGCTATGGCAAAAAAAACGGAAGCATCCGGTCATTTCGCCAACTTCAATATCAAATTCCCACCGTACTGCGAGAGGTTGTGCTCTGATACCACCTGTAACATCCCGTCCCATACCGAGTGTCACTGTAGCATCCGTCCCTACCGGGACCAGTGGGGTTGGGCCCACCACACTCCGACTGATAGTCTGGCCCCACTGTACCACCATTTAACCTTCCAGCGTGCTTCGTCCTCGCTCACACGCACCCTGGGCAAACTTCCCAGGGGGGTCACCCATCCTAAGATTGCTTCAAGGTCACCTATCCTAAGATTGCTTCAAGTCAAGCACGCTTAACTTCGAAGTTCTTTCGGATGGACTCCCGAAAAGGTAGGTCGACCTTGGTGATATGAGTAGTACTATCAATTTTTTTTATACGATTCTTAGCCTGACACGCCCATACATTGTCAGTCTCAGGATCCCCTCTCATTCGGGTGTCGGATCGGTTCGTTCATGTACCCCTTCGCCTATAAGCCTGCCAGGAGCCGCTCCTTGTCCGTGCACTTCTCTGGCACCGGCGATCACTCCCCGCCCTCATTGGCCCCGGGTGTCACAAAACCTGAACAAGATTTAACTGGATTAATGGACCTTTACCTTGGATAATCCAGCAAAGTAAATGCAGCCTTAATAAGATAACATTAACAATAAAAGCTTTATATATTATAAATATTTTATGACATGGCGTGGTCGATATCAACCTCCGTCGAAGATCCCATATAATTAAAGGTCAATTAAAGTAAAAGTGAACTTACAAATTTTTGGTTGAGATTGTAATACTTCAGAAAATTGATGATAACGTGGTAACTCGAATATTATTGACTTCCACAAATCCAAATAAAGAAAATTTTATATATCGTAATCAAATGAATTACAACTTCATTAAATGAACAAAAGATTTCGGTTATAGATGATGGCAATCGATAGTTAATTGGAAGTGAACGTTATGCTGTCTCCTAGTAACGGAAGCACTCAAACAACATATATCCTCATCCTTGAAACGTATTACAAAATATAAGTGCTAAATTTAATCAAATTAAAAATAAGGAAGCATGACGACGAGGATGATGTTGACACTGTTTCTCGTGTTATCGACGTCCGTGCATGGCAATCGAATCACTGTGAAGCCTGCAGAGGTTTGTTTATTCGTACAAAATAGTCGTCATTCGCATAATTGATTCTTCATTCGTCGCCTTTTATATAAGTCGCAATCTTTAGGGATCGAATTTGGTCATTTTATGCTCCAAAACAACACAAATGCAGATGTAAAATGGTTGATTTTCTAGAAAACATTTGAATCTGAAAGCTCGCGGTGGAATCGAGCTTTAATTTGGTTGGGTTGGGATTAATGCATTATGCATTAATATGTGTAAGTAACCTTCTTCACTTATGTCATCTTCTGAAATGGTTGAGAAATTTTAGTGAGTCTATCGTGGCTTTTTTTTTTTTTCAATTTCTAGGGTTTTCACGCTAAATCCGTACGTAATTTCTTGTAGCACGAGTTTGATCAGCTTATTATCAAGCACATGCTATGAAATACTTATAATATTGCTACGTTATATTATTCACATCATAACATGACATAAATGAGAGAATAAATGAAACGTTCTGTTGTGTACGTAATATATAAGATGAAGTAACATTTATAGGCAAGATTATAACTACTACTTTTATTATTAACTATTATTGTATGTTTAGGACACACATGTGTTTACAGAGGTAATTCTATTCACACCCCCTATTTTCTAAATACACCCCTATATTAGTTATTAAGTATTAAATAGTGTAGTTTTTCAAATATGACTAGTTCTTTATTAGTATATTCTCTCATACATTTGTTACATACAAATTCTCTCACACATTTGTTACATACAATCTAAAATAAGGTAATTTAACATATATGTGCAGTTTTTTTCCAACCATTTTAACATGTTTAACTTCTTATTATGTAATCCATCTGTTATTTAATACAAGTCGTTTAAGGATATTACACGCATATTAAGAAATAAAGTAAAATCTCCATTGTATTGTACACTTAATTAATTATATTATCTTATTTAATTTAACAATTTTAAGATAAGGGATAAAACTGGAAATAGTTAATTTTATATTTTAAAACTGTAAAACGGCTTGCATTTAAAAAAAAAATAAATTCTAAAACGAATTGTATTAAGGAAAGATGGAGTATTATTTTATATCGTAATTCAGCAAAAATTACAGAAAATATAATATTGTCATATTATATATATTTTAGAATATATATGTTTTAATACTATATATATATATAGTTGTGTATTTGACTAAAAAAGTAAATCAATAATTGTTGTTTAAGTTTATAAGATTTTATATTATATGATTATTTTATTAAGTGAGTTAATTATTAATGTCAATAAATTTAAAAATTTAATAGTTTTAAATATATGTAAAAGTAGCGAGTAATTTAGAATATATTATAAAATGCAACATGTTAAAATAATTTAATAATAACATAATCATTGTTAAATTCAAGAGGAGGAAAAGTAACTTTTACGAATTTCATGCTTGTTTTTAAATTAAAATAGAACATATTAAATTGACAGGTGTGTGAATAGTAGGGCCCTTGTGCAGCAGATATCGAATCAATTTATATTGTGAACATTTTGCTTATTAATTAACATATTTTGAAAATAAAATTTTAACTTAATGATAAAGTTGTAAGTAATCATCTCAGATCAATTAATTTGCCAGTCTTTATCCGTGCTAGATTCTTTATATAAGAGTATAGATGGACCATACTTATAATTATGGAAATCCATACTAATTTATATTAATAATAACATCTAACTAGTTTACATAATTTATTAAAAAAAAATAGGCTGCTTGCTTCGAGCTCGCCGGCAAGGAAACCCAAATCGCTGGGCTAAACGCATACTTCTCGGGGTGCCCATTCTCCGCCCGTAAAGCCATCATATTCGCCTCTGATATATTCGGCTATGAAGTCCCTAAGCTCCGTTGGATCGCCGACAAAGCCACCCAAGCCGGCTTCTACGCCGTCGTGCCCGACTTTTCAACGGTACATCCTACGACGGGAACAAAACCCACTACAACGATTGGCGAAAGGCCCACGACGCATCGGTCATAGCCCACCTGGCCCGACCCATCGCGAAAACCCTAAGGGTGCGTTTGGCATAAGAATTTCAATGCAGAGAACTAAAAAAATAGTACGGTGTTCGAAGCGCGACATTCCACTGTTTGATACGCTGACTTTGTTTTCCTTCGTCTTTTTCTACGCATGGATTCTGCACCAAACACAACCTAAAGAAAGAACTCAGCATGGATTCAATCGGCGCTGCTGGCTTCTGTTTCGGGGCAAAGATAGCCGTCAAGGCGGGCGAGGTTGATGGAATCGTCTTATTACACCCCACCGACTTGGATGCGATGAAGGACGTCGGACGGGTCATTCGGCCCATTAGGATTGTTGCAGCCGTCGGCGATAAGTACTGCAATGAGACGGTGGTTAGGGGGTTTAAGGATGTCTTGGATTCGAAGGAGGGGCCGAAGGTTGAATACGATGTATACTCGTTTGCGAGCGGGCCCCAGCACGGTTGGACGACGAGGTACGACTGTGGGGACCCGCAAGCCGTTGAGTGGGCTGATGTGGCACATCAGTTGATGCTCGATTGGTTTCTTGCGTACGTGTGATTTAAGAATGGTGTTTGCTTGTCTTTCACGATGGTGTGCGACTATATGTCCTTTGTTGGTTCATGCTTAAATTGTGTTGGTTAAAGTGCAGCTAAATGGTGCATAATATATTGCAAAATAAAGGTGGTTTTGTATTAGAAAAGAATATAGTTTAGAATATCTTTATCTATGTTGCTAATTAATATGACATATTTAATGTATATATTATATTAATACCTTAAAGTTGGAGCATGCGGATTACGAATGCCTAACTTGACAAGAAAAGTAGTCAAACTGTTGTTTTCCTAAAGATTATGTGAAGATATTGGCGAGTTGCTATTTATAGTAGAGATGAATTGGTTGAGCGTGAGTAAGAAAACTAAACACAAATATATGTCCATCAGAATCGATGTTGAACATCCAGTGTACGTGTTCATTTTCTAAATGATCCATGCAATATTATTGATTAAAAAGTTGCAATTAATTGTATGGCTATTGTTCGCGAAATCGAAACTTCTCTCGTCTCATTAAGACATGCTATATTACATGCAACAATACTAATATACATGATAGGACAAACAAGTTAACATTCCGTTCGATAGAAATGATTTACTATCGGGAACCAAAACTTCTCTTCTAATAATATTGTGTAGTAATATACTTTCGATTTGTCAACCACAACACAATAAGATTACGTCTCAGAGAAAGATTATTATAAATGTCAGATTATCTCCATTATAAAATGTTTTAAGCCGTTGAGATTTCTTCACAACTAGATTTAAAGACCATCGGCGGAGCTGCCTTTAGACGAAAAAAAAAAAGTTGTATGTACATATACTATATGCAAATGAGTTTTCTTTGGTCATTGCCTTTGGGGAAAGACTTGATTATTCTCGTTGCCGTTACGTAGGATAGGGAAACTGTATTTTTTCCTTAAAAAGGTATTGTCCTTGAATTTATATAATATTTTATATGAAATGAGAAAGGATTCAGATAAATTAAATGATTATTTAATATAAATTTATTCAATATTATAAACGACAGTAATTTTATTTTAAAATTCCTAAGGTTTACAAATTCATGATAGAGTTTTACAGAATTAAATGATCTTATTCTAATTTAGCATTATATAAATAAATTGATCATTGAATGTAAATTAAACGACTGTTTTTCTAATTCAAAAATTTTAGTACTATTTTATATAATTTAGATGAGCGTTTTTGAAAAGCAACTTCGGAGTTAGTTCGTTGTTGAGCTTGTTAGTGGCCGAAAACTCATTTTTGCACTTATATTAAGAAAATTTCTTTCTTATAATTATTTTCACTTCTTTAATTTGATAGTTGAAAAGTAAAACATTTTGTATACCAATGAGAGATTGATTTCGCTCATGAGATAAGCTGAGCAACTAAATGAGAGGTTGATCGGCAAGTGGTGCACTAATGTGATTTGCAAGTGCAATAGGCAGTTGACCTATCGTGTGTGGCGTAGTAAGTGAGCAAATGACTATCGAATACAAAGAATAAACTTGATGACTTGTAGTAACCTATCGACTCGAATTCTAGCCTAAATTATGTCACAAGAATTGTTTATGCTACGAACTAATATTAACTGATAACCTAACACAATGAGGATCGAGTAACACGACTAAAGTGGATATGAGTAAGTTTGGATAACGAATATGTGCTCGGAGTTCGAATTCGGTTAGGTATTATCGGCTAAGTCAATAGAATATCATCCTACATGATTATTGACTAATTCGCAGTAATTTCCTAGCCACTCATGAAGTTGCTTTCGCCTTAAACGTTCGTGGGAATCTAAGAATCAACAATTACTTGACGACGAGGATCGAGTATTTGCTTTCGCCTTATACTCGAATCCTATCGTTTATGAACGGCCTAATCGTTATTTAGTTGTCGTCCTAAACGATGTACCACACATTCGCATCAATACATAGACATATTGATGCAAAGAAAACAATTTCAGAGTCAAATACACGTGTTGACGATTATCCTACGCCCTGACTACGATACGACCTAACGTTCATCTACTTCCAAACATAAAGCTACTCATACTGACAAAGGAACAATGGGATTAAATAAGAACAGAGGTGGAGAGCTCATAAATCTTCTCTACAATGTGATCCGGGGTGGTTTTGAGGTAGTTCTCGTTCCTCGATCAATTTGGCATTATTTCATCGTTAATTCGCCTCTCGAGCGTCTAGGAATCACGGATGTGTTTCCTAGGGTTCTTGATCGTCTATCTTCGTCTCTAAAGTCTTTAGGTTGAGTTCTGAAAAGAATCCCCCTATTTGAATCGAAGCTAGGCCTTTAACTCGAAATCGCATGCTTCACGGCCTCGTAACGGGCCTTAGGGTTTGAACTCTTCAATTCACGCTATCGCAAACCCTTCACGGCTTCTTTGATAAGGGCTTCATGGCCATGACAATCTACAAACTCAAGAATCGACGTCTCTTGTCTGCTTCATGGCCTCGAGCGAGAGATTCATGGCTGTGATATAACAAAACGAGCACACTGAAACAAGTCACGGCCTCTTGTCAACGACTCATGACCGTGACACTTACTTGCTTAGTATCGGTTGCTCTCTGTCGAGGTTCAAGGTGTAGTTCTAAGGGCTTCAAGGACGGGTACATCACTTGAGTTGTTC
Source organism: Craterostigma plantagineum (assembly GCA_027422505.1). NCBI lineage: Eukaryota > Viridiplantae > Streptophyta > Magnoliopsida > Lamiales > Linderniaceae > Craterostigma > Craterostigma plantagineum. The sequence continues at coordinate 50,220 of JAPQWV010001910.1, read as the reverse complement.
GTCCTTGCCGAGGCTCACGGCCTAAGGAGGACTACTTCACGACCGTGACATAGTGAACTCTCTTTTCTTCCGTTGTTCACAACATGTGGCTTCGAAGGTCGCGGTCGTGACGGGTGTAACTTTCCTTTATCTTGCTCGCTGCCGTGGTTCACGGCCTGTGGCTACTATTGTCACGGCCGGGAATGATGTCTGTAGCTCGATCTTGCTTGTCGTTTTCCTCATTTTCAGTCGCTTTTCGCCCCGATTGCCGTCTAAGGTCCTATAAGATCCAAGTAGGTTTAAATTGAGCAAATAAATGCACAAAAGGACTACGAATACTCTATTATAACCAACTAAATACCACCATAAACGTATTAAAAAATATTTATTAGTGGTAATTGGATGAATGTTTTTTTTCTAAAATATTGATAATGTGATATTATATAAGATTTAACTTATGAAGACTCATAAACAACAAAGATAATTTCTATGGTAATTTTAAGTTTTATATTTCATCTTTGACTCTTGCTTTGCCTATCCTTGACGATTTCCTAGCTCCACCCTGGTCACGACAGTTAGTTTAACGAACCAAATTTTCCGACATTAATGGGGAAAGAGAAATTTTGGAAGAAATATCAGTTAAAATAAATCACGATAAAAAATTATGATCAAACAAAATAATATGAAAAGAGAATTCATTTACAACATTTACCTAATCAATTGCGAATAGTTTTACTGATTCAAAAAGAGTTTACAAGTACAAACCACTAGTTAATGCCACATCAAAATTGATATTCTTCAAGAACGTACAAATGATATTATCGACCTAAGCCACAATTGAAGTGTGGTAGACCACCGGTTCAAAAGATAAAAATTATCGAAAAAAGATTCACTAATAAAAATTGTTCAGTAGAGGATTGATCAATTCTAATGGGTACGTGCAACAATGCAAATGAGGTATATGAAGAAGCACAAATTTTAATTCTTGAGGGGGAGAAAACTTACAATGAGCAATTTAAGGGAACGAGATTCTTAATATTCGTCAAGCTAACTACGCAAATTTCTAGGGGGAGAAAATTTTTTTTCAAAGCATTGTTTTTGGGGAGATAAATATAATACTACTATATTAATATGTACATATATATATACATATATATTATATATATACATATATTCAAAAAAAGGAATATAAAAAAGGAAATATTAAAAAAAAAGAGATAAAAAAAAAAAAAAAAAGAAGAAGAAAAATCAAAAAAATTAAATTTGTTTGATATGCTTCCCGGTTTTATTCTCCCACATCCAAAGATGGACGTTACCACGAAGAATCTAGAGCTTTCAAACGGACAAAATTTTCCAAAGACTAAATAAACAGTCTCCAATATGTAGAAAACTATTACACCCTTACTAATTGGGACCTATATAACAGGCTAAATGTTTATGTTAAGTGCAGATTGTATAAGGCTGGACGGCTACCTAATAAAAGCTGAATACTCACAAAACGTATAGATCTTTTGACTTCGTCCTTTACAACACTATCTCATTTACGGATAACGTTTTAAGATCATCATCCCTACTTTATACTTAGTAGTTTGAGCACTCCTTTTATGTGGCTTTCGTATTCTTAGAGAATGGTTTAGTTCCAAAGCTTTCAAGCTTCTCCGACAGATTTTCTCAAAAGAACCCACCCTAGACAACAGCGTCTATCTCAACCCTTCTTCCTCGACGCCTCACTCCACTTTTGCCTCCCGTCAGCTTTCATGCCCAGCTGCTCTGAATTCGTCTTGGAAACTCGGATCCTACCTTCAAGAAGGTGTTCTAGAAACTTAAAATTTTGTCATCGCTGCCCCGGCTTTTGTGAGTCACCACATAGAAATCATTTTTAAACATACTCTCCCCATCCTCGTTGTATTGGGGATGGGGGAGCAACTTTTTATTTGATCGCATTTTTTCTTTATTAGATTAGATATGGTAGTATTTTAGTTTTTGTTAGCATTGTTGTCTCCCTTTTGGGAGTATGTCTCCGTAATGGAGTGTCGGCTCCCTCTTTATGAGGGGTTTGACAGTATCATAGGCATATTTTTCTAAAAAGAACACCATAATATATTGATATATTATTTTTAATGATGGTTATATACAAGATTTTTTGGAAAGATAGTAATTAGGATTGAGAATATTAGACGCAATTTTTTATTAATGAAAAATGCTCGGTAAATTTTATATTTAATTTAAAGATGCAAATACAAGGATTTACCTATAAATTGCTCGTGTGTGTCGTAATATTTAATAGTCTCTGAATACTTACATAATCGTAACTATATAGTACTTCACAGTTAATAACTTTGCAACAATTTTGATTTTCGTGTATTATATTTCGGGATATTTAGCTGATCAATAGAAAATTTATCTTATTATATTTTGTTATGTAATTATATGGAAACAATACCAACATAATGGTTATTAGTTACAGCAATTTCCAAAATTATGAAAGCATAAAGGAAAAGAATAATAGATACGCGGCATACGCCAGCCATCTCTTTCTCTACGCTCATGAAAATAAATAAATTAATAAAATGAAAAATCACTGAAATTACCCCAATATTTTTTCAAGACATCGCCGTTCATTAGGTGTCGGATAATCCTCCCGCGACGTCGTTTGGGGTTTCGACTTGGACGTTTTGCCTCAATTAATTGCTATTTTGCCTCAATTGATTGGTCTTTGAGCTGTATTTTATCCCTGCACTTTAAGGTCTGTACACGGGTTTTTTTTAATGCAATTTACGATTTTATCGATTTGGTTTTATTGTTCCGATTGGGTTATTGATGGGTTTTATCCATTTGGATAGCCAACATTGGATTGGTGACATTTGATGGATTGATTTATTTTTCTCCGAATTGGAGGAATGCCTTCTTCAAGTTAAAATGTGCCTATTAAGTTGACTTCATGCGTGAGTTTGCTTCATTTTTTTTTTGTTTGTAATGAATAGGAATTCATGGTTAGGATGAAAATGATATGCTATAAGTTCATTGGGTAGTAGGATCATGATTAATAAAAAAATATCATTGTTTGTTATTGTCATTGGTGGATATAAATAATCCTGTTTACTTCTGATATCACTTTTGGTGCAATCAGATGATGATATGGTACCTTGTAGTATACAGAAGCTTGTTGCAAAATTCTGGATACGATATGAAATGTGGGCATTTCAGCGTTATCGCTTAGATGTATTCGGTGCACCACCAATGTTTGTTTGCCGTGGAGTTATGCGCATTCGTCTTTCGACTTATCTCTGATTTGCTGAGTTGAAATTAATCTAGTTATTCTTGTGGTATTCAACTTAAGACATGTTATAGATCTTTAACCAAAGTTTCTATCTTGTTTGTATATGATTGCATGGTTTCTTCTTCTTTATGTGTCTACTTTGTTTCTCAGTCTGAAAGCCAACAATTTGTCAGCCGATGGTCATATGAGTTCGCAAAGGAACCAACCTGCCCAAGTATCTGGGCAGGTTTCGAACCAAAATGTTACGGCAGTTCCTGCCACAGCAGCTAGGCAAACTGGGGATCCAGCGCCAAATCAGTTGCCGGTTCCAAATCCTCAGAATTTTCAGAACACAACCGAACATATTACGAATGCGCGCAAATCATTGCAAAAGGCCATGTAAGACTTTTCCACTTTCTTTTGTGAGGGTTATGCTTTTAGTTAATGTTTCAAGCCACACAATTGGTGTCCGTAGATTAGATCCGAAAGGAATAGTAGCTCCTTTTGCATTTATGCTTGATAAGATGCAGGAGAATAGTTCTTGGTTTAGTCACTTTATTGTATGGCACTCACCGCCTAAACTGTAAGACTTTTCATTTTTGCAGCTTGACCTTATTCATGGAGCGACGACAACAGTTAGATGAGGAACACCCTAGAAGATTGCTTGAATTAGTGAGACGTTTGGAAGAATGTTTGTTCAAGAATTCTACCACATTGGTATTTTGTCTTTAGTATCTAACTATTATTCACTTGATTCTTGTCCCTGCTTTTTTATGGAAACCTGATTTTATCCATTAAAAGTGCCTCCAAATCCTAAGATGTCAGAAAGTAGGTCTATCTATTAGTGTCAAAGACGTCGGGGTTGCAGAGATTTTTTTAGAACCTCAACCTCATCCGAATGTGAAAATATTCAGGTGAATCCCGTTAAACTATGGTTTTCTTGTTTCACCAGGATGAATATTTAGATCGAAGAACATTGCCAAGTCGCTTACAAGCTATGGTCAAACGCATGCAGATGAACAATATGAACCACCAGCTTTCGCATGTGAATTCGTGTGTTCCCGTTGGTACTATGATTCCAACTCCAGGATTTCAACAAACAGGGGATTCAAACCTTGACTCAGCTTCCTCCATTGATAGTAGTACACTTGTCCCTAATAACATCGCAAACAGAATTGCGCCATCTTCTGTCAATGCTGGTAGCTCGTTTCCCACTAGCCTTGGAACTTCTGGGAGTGTCCAAGGTGCTTAATCCTTCTTTCCTTAAGTTCATTGATGGTGTATTTCAGTCTCTCTGTGCATGTTGGTTTCTAATTTCTGTTACTATTCGGACGATAATTTTCTTTTAGGAGCTTCGGTTAGTGGATATCAGCAACCATCACCTGCCATCTCAGTTGATGCTATGAGAAATGGTGGTGTACAGAAAATGACTAGTCAAATGATCCCCACTCCTGGGCTTACCAATACAATGCTCAAGAAGCAAACCGCCCTGTTAATATTCGCACGCCCATGAATTTGGGGTCATCAAGCAATATGGGTTCAAGTCCCAATCTTAACTCTAGTGCCCCATCGCAATCTTTCGGCAAAGACAACATGTCTCTGTTGGACAAGCTAATCCATCGCCTAATCTTGTCCGGAATTTGGCTAGTGGAGACCAATCTTCGATGAAACAAAGGCATATGGTTCATCAAATGGGGCTTTCACTGGAGGATTAGGGATGATGAGAAACAACACTTCCATCATGAATGGTGCAGGAACCACTCGAGGTTTGAGAGATATGCATGGTGCACCTTCCCTTGTTTATGTTCATTTCTTTCTTGATATCAGCAATTTTCTGTTGTTAATTTTTTATATGGTTACAGTTTAATGTTTCCTTTCTCTAGCGTAACTCTGACGTGACAGCTGATGTATGTGGTTACACTTGCAGGTGATGGATCGGGATCGGGGAACATGCATATTCCTGTGGTTTCCTCCGTTGAATCAGCTACTGCCCTGAGTTTGGATGATATGCCCTTTCAATCAACGGCCTATGCAAATAACCCTTTGATAAATAACAGTCAGCCAAATACACACACTGCTCAGCAGACTAACCATCTGCCTCAACATCGCCGATACCAACACTCGTCTGATCAGTTTCAGGGCCAGAAACTAGCTCAAAATCCAGTTCGAGAATCACAAAGCCAGCTTTTATCTAAGGGTGATACTTCTGTTCAGTCCCATTTGGCACATGACTCAGTAACAGTATGTCGTGATGGTCCTCTATCACAATGCTCCAATCCATTTCAATCATCTGATGCAAAGAGTCAGTTTCAACGACAAAAGTCTATGACAGATCATTCTGGAGCAACTCGAATTTTGTCACATCCATTAGATGCTAATTCACAAGGCAATCGCGGTTTCATTAAACCAGTTATGGAAATTAGTGTTCAAGAGTATGCCGTATCTCAGAACCGGAGAACATCACCACTCGATAATAACATTCATGATGTGGCTCATACCAGAGTTGTTGGGCCTGAAAGAATTGTTTTATCTTCACAACAGCAGGGAATGGGGCAACTTCACAAGATTAATGAAACGGAAGGAAGATCCTATGATGAAAATCGCCAGCGTCAATACAGAAACCAGCAGAAATGGCTGCTTTTTTTGCGTCATGCACGTCAATGCTCAGATCCAGATAAATGCAAAGATGCTAACTGCTCAGTAGTTCGGAAGCTGCTGAAACATATGAAAATTGCAATGATTGTCGGTGTTCTTACCCCCGCTGTCGGGCTACTTGGACTCTAGTTAACCATCATAAGCAGTGTCAGGATTATCATTGTCCTGTTTGTATCCCTGTGAAGAATCGCCTACAGGCACAATTGAGGTCAGTTGGTCCTTCTGATACTAATCCTCAGTTGCAGGATCCGATTCATGGACAAAGTAAAACCCATGACAGATCTGAGAATGGTCAGAAAGCCCCAACTAGTTGTTCAGTTATCGAATCCACAGAAGAGCTACAACCATCTACCAAGCGTACGAAAATTGAGCAAGGGTCCCAATCTCATGTCGCTAAAAAGGAAAGTCTCGTGCCTTTGGATGATTCTGTAAACGAACATCAGGCCTGGGGTACACAGCATGCAAAAAACATGCATAATCATCAATTTCCAGTGAACTCTGATATTCCATTGGTAAAAGTGGAGGTGACAGAAAGTGCTGATCCAATAAAACCCATTAAAAAGGAAAGATTGGATGATTCATCCATGCAAGGACCTGAAGTTGATCTTATTACATCAAGTGATCCTGCGGTATCCATGGTGGAAGTGGTTGTTCAGGCTAAGGAAGAAATGGAACAGGTTAAGCCGGATCAAACTTTATTGTCTCCCGAAAGTGTTTGAAATCAGGGAAACCCAACATAACGGGAGTATCGTTGATTGAATTGTTCACTCCCGAACAAGTTCATCAGCACATTATGAGTCTTAGACAGTGGATTGGCCAGGTGAGTTCATCTGCACATACATATTACTTACTCTGTCACCACTAGCGTTTTCCATATTCTGACTGATATGGCTGATAAGGATTTATCTGTGTGACAACTACAATAAGATATGTTATATGCCATAATTAGCTTGTTAATGCTTGTTTTTTCTTTAAGAAAAGCTCCCACTTGTGAGCAAAATCTTGATTTATCTTGAAAGCACTTTAGTGTCATTTTTCATCGCGCACCGTTTCTTGAAGAGTCTCTTCTCTTGTGCAACAGAGCAAGGCAAAGGCAGAAAAACATCAAGCAATGGAGCATTTTATGAGTGAAAATTCCTGCCAGTTATGTGCTGTTGAAAAGCTTACGTTGAACCTCCGCCTATATACTGTACACCATGTGGTGTTCGTCTAAAAAGAAATGCTGTGTATTATGCAATTGGAACTGGTGAAACTCGCCATTGCTTCTGTGCGCCATGCTTTCATGAGACTCGTGGGGAGAGAGTGATGGTTGATGGAAATGCTCTTCAAAGGCCCGGGCAGAAAAGAAAAAGAATGATGAAGAAATCCAGGAATGGGTATGTTAAAATCTACTAAAAAATGTCACAATTAGGAATTGGAAATGACCATCATATAATTATCACATGTTTTCTGCAGTGGGTTCAATGCGACAAATGTGAACTTTGGCAGCATCAGATATGTGCATTGTTCAATGGTAGAAGAAATGATGGTGGACAAGCCGAATATACTTGTCCTAATTGTTATATAGCAGAAATTGAAAGAGGAGAACGTGTCCCATTGCCTCAGAGTGCTGTTCTTGGAGCCAAGGATTTGCCTCGAACAAATTTGAGTGATCACTTGGAGCAGCGTTTATTTACAAAGCTACAGCTAGAAAGGCAAGAAAGAGCGAGGGTTCAAGGAAGAAGTTATGAAGAGGTGTTTAGTTAAATGCCACTTTTATTATATAAAAATAAAACTGAAATCAGTTTCTGAATCTGTTCCCATATATAACTTGATTTGATTTCATTCAGGTATCCTAACAGATTGAAAGCTGTTTATAAACCTGAGATATGAGTTAGAATATCACCATCCATTTTCGATGTTTTGTCAGGTTCCAGGAGCAGAAGAACTTGTTGTAAGGGTGGTACCATCGGTGGACAAAAGATTGGATGTCAAACCACGTTTTCTCGGTATCTTCCAAGAAGAAAACTATGCAAAGGAGTTCCCTTATAAATCTAAGGTGCAATACGAAAGATGATTGATTAGTTAATTTGATTGCATTAAACTCCTGATCTTCTTCGTTAAGTACTCTTATCAGCTAATAAATAGTATGTGGATTTGTCTGAGAATTTAAATCCTAACTTATCAGGTTATACAAATTTTATATTTTCCAGTCAGAAAAACTACCTATGCCTTCAGTAGAAACAAGGGCACCATTTAAGAGAAAATATTGATCTTTGATACCCCACCAGAAAAAAATAAATAAGATATTGGACTTTCTGATTGCAGTTATGATCTACAGTACTGAAATTATGTAGGTTGCGTAGCTAGATTTTTCACCAGTTTTACTTGGTGTTGAAGCTTATCATCTATAAGTTGGCTCAGTATATTGAAAAAGTCAGATGATATATTTTTATGTTGGTTCTAATGGTTTATTAATTCGTATTCAATGAAGGATTTCACTAGCCAGTACACTCAAGTTATTGAGCTATGGTTTTACTTGTTTTATTATCAGTTTCTATATGTAAATAAGTTGTACATACAGGTGGTGCTATTATTTCAAAAGATAGAAGGTGTTGAAGTGTGCCTATTTGGCATGTATGTGCAAGAATATGGTTCAGACTGTCAACAACCCAATCATCGTCGGGTTTATCTTGCTTATCTGGACTCAGTTAAGTACTTCAGGCCAGATGTCAAAGCAGTTACTGGAGAGGCTCTTCGAACATTTGTATACCATGAAATTTTGGTGAGTCGTTTGGCTTCATCTTGATGCTTGCCTGAGACTAGTTATTCTAGATACTGGAATCTGAAGTGATCCACTTATCTATCAAATGCTCTTTTTGTGGAAATTGAGAAGTTCAATACGTTTTCAGATTGGCTACTTGGAACATTGCAAAATGCGTGGTTTCACCAGCTGTTATATATGGGCTTGCCCCCCACTGAAGGGCGAGGATTACATTTTGTATTGCCACCAGAAATACAGAAGACACCAAAATCTGATAAGCTTCGAGAGTGGTATGTTTGATGAGTCTATCACTGCATGACCCTGAAGCTATAATTGTTCAAGTCCTATCTATCGATGAGGATCTCTGTTTTTCCCTTTTCATGAACTGTATCTTATGTTTCAGGTACCTGGCCATGTTAAGGAAAGCCACTAAGGAAAATATTGTAGTTGAACTTACCAACATGTATGAACATTTCTTCGTTCTTCTGGCGAGTGCAAAGCAAAGGTAACTGCAGCCCGTTTACCATACTTTGATGGAGATTATTGGCCTGGCGCTGCTGAAGACATAATCTATCAATTGCAAGAAGTTGAAGATGGGAAAAAACCCGTTAAGAAGGGAAATTTCAAAAAGAGCATTACAAAGAGGACTTTAAAGGCTGCGGGACAAACTGACGTCTTTGGCAATGCGTCCAAGGATCTTCTGTAATGCAGAAAGTGATTTTCTGTTCCCAATCTCTTTTTCTTGTGCATGTCAATGGTGTCATTATTACAAGTCCTTTCTGCGTATCGATCTCACCATGTCGTCTTCAAGCCTATTTATACACCGGTCTCTACGAAGCACACTAGTTTTAGGAAGTTGTCCTTGTTTTATGTTTAGCTCTTTCCCCACCATCTTGTATTGGGTCTTCCTTACCACCCATCTTCTGTTTTGTGTTGTTCCTAATCCAACATCCTATGTTTTGATAGCTCGGCGAGACAATATCTCCAATGAAGGAAGATTTTATCATGGTTCACTTGCAGCATTCTTGCACTCACTGCTGCATTTTAATTGCCTCTGGGAATTGTTGGGTTTGCGAACAGTGCAAGAATTTTAATCTCTGTGACAAGTAAGCAACTTCGCCCTTATTAATAATTTGTAGTTTCAACATTCCGCTATCTAATGAACGCCTATTTTCATTTCCCAGATGCTATGATGCTGAGATGAGACGTGATCACAGGGAGAAGCATCCCATTAATCAACGGGACAAGCACAAAACTTTATCCCGTTAGTCCCCATTAATCAACATTGGTTTTTTATTTATTTATTTTTTAAAAAAGAGTGTTTTTAACATTGGGCACTACGAAAAATTACGAAATCAACAGGTTGAAGTTACTGGCATCCCTGACGAAACAAACGATACCGAAATCGTGGAGAGTGAATTCTTCGATACAAGGCAAGCATTCCTTGGTCTCTGCCAAGGCAACCGTTATCAGTACGACACACTTCGCAGGGCTAAGCACTCGTCAATGATGGTATTGTACCATCTTCACAATCCCACAGCACCAGCTTTTGTGACGGCGTGCAGTGCGTGCCGAAACGATATAGAAGCTGGAAAAGGGTGGCGATGTGAGACGTGCCCTGATTACGAAGCATGCAACTCTTGTTATCAGAAGGATGGTCTCATCAATCATCCACACAAGCTAATCAAACCATTGAGGGATAATAACGCACAGAACAAGGAAGCTAGGCAGTTGAGAGTTATGCAGGTGAGCATATTAGAGATTAAACTCTCAAAAAGAAAAAAATGATGCATATGTGTTTGATTTGAGCTATTTTGTTTGATATCTGAATTGGGTTTTTTCTTTTGCAGCTGAAGAAAATGCTCGAACTATTGGTGCATGCATCTCAGTGTCGGTCTCCACTATGCCAGTATCCAAACTGCCGAAAGGTGAAGGCCCTTTTCAGACATGGTATGGCCTGCAACAAAAGGGCGTCGGGCGGTTGTGTTCTGTGTAAGAAAATGTGGCATCTGCTTCAGCTTCATGCTCGAGCTTGCAAAGAATCAGAGTGCACTGTTCCTCGTTGCAGGTTAACCCCCTTTATCTCATTTTACAACCAAAATTTTATCTTAGATTCATCTTCATCCTCATGTTAAACATTATAAGGCAAGGGAAGAAAACTAAACAAAAGCTTTCAGTAATTTCACATCCAACATGGTGCTAGATTGAATCCTTGTGCTTTTAATGATGTATTCTTCCATTTCTTTTGCAATGTGCAGTGACTTGAAAGAACACCTGAGAAGGCTGAAGCAGCAATCTGATATGAGGCGAAGAGCCGCCGTGAACGAAATGATGAGACAGCGCATGGCCGAAGTTTCTGGAAAATCTTGACACTCTGCTGCGCGTGTACATAAATATTTAGCTTTAGCTGCTCTTTTTCAACATCGAATTTTCTGCTCACCCACCCATACAGAACGCGACTATAAGACTTGGTCGTCGCATGAGTTTTGTTCCCATAGTTAATCATCCCAAAATTTTCGACCCACGACTTCTCTTCCTTAGTACATGTATTATATACCGCAGGCTCGTGAATCGCAATCGTTTTTGTCATATGTACTTCACCATTTGCCGGTGAGTGACGAACTAAAACCATACGGATTGATCTCCCTTTCGGAAATTCATTCTTTCCCTTTCAATTGCCACGAATCACAGAAGATTACAGACAAATCAAAACATATATAACATAATAGTTCACGCTTCTAAGGCCATTGAAGGAACTTGTAACCCTTAAGCGAAGGTGGAAGATAAGCCTGAGAAGACGACGTCTCCTCAGTACTATCAGGAGGATAAACATAACCCTTACCATATCCAAAATCCTTCATCAATTTCGTCGGGGCATTCCTCAGGTGAAGTGGGACCCCTTCGTTTCCCCCGACAGAATCCCTCACCGCCTCGCTGGCGCTCTTAATCGCCCGATAAACAGCCACAGACTTTGGCGCCAGCGCCAGGTAAGCAACGCACTGAGCGAGGATCACATCACATTCAGGCATGCCTATGAAGTGACAACCTTGATAGCAAGATGCTTGCGTAAGAGCTTGAGGATCTGCCAACCCTATGTCCTTGCTGGCGAACCTGACGAGCCTTTGAGCGATGTAGAGAGGCTCTTCGCCTCCCTTTAGCATCCTCGCCAGCCAATAGATCGAAGCGTCGGCGTCGCTCCCTCTCATGGACTTGTGAAGTGCGCTTATCAAGTCGTAGTGTTGGTCGCCCGCTCGATCGTAAGCCAAGTGCTTGCACTGAAGGGATTCTCTTACGTCGTCGATGGTTATGGGCACGACGACAGGAAAGGGCTCGTTTTTCTTTTCTTGTTCTTTGGCTCGGGCGATTGCAGTTGTCCCAGCGAGTTCGAGAGCGTTTAGGGCTACTCTTGCGTCGCCTTCGCATTGTAGGGACACGAAATCGATGGCATCTTCGCTGGCTTTGAATTTGATTGAGTCTTTTTCGAAGGTTGAGCTCAGCCCATTGTCTGAGTCGTCGATTGCTCGCCTGATTAGGTTTGAGATGTGTCAGGGCTCTAATGGGTTGAGCCTCAGAACTCTGCAACGTGAGAGCAGTGGCGTGATTAGGTGGAAGGAAGGGTTCTCTGTGGTGGCTCCGATGAAGACTATGGTGCCGTCTTCTATGATGGGCAAGAATGAATCTTGCTGGGCTTTGTTGAATCTGTGTACTTCGTCGAGGAAGAGGACTGTGGTTCTTTTGTTGGTTTTTTTTAGGAGATATTTTCTTGCGTCATCGACCGTGTCTCTGACGTCCTTGACGCCGCAGGCGACGGCGGACAAGGAGACGAATCTGTATGAGGAGGAGGTGGGGTCGGCGGAGCCGACGAGGGCTTTGGCTATGGAGGTTTTGCCGGTGCCTGGTGGGCCCCAGAGGATGATTGAAGGGAGCTGGCGGCGGGAGATTGCAGCGCGGAGGAGGGAGTCTTGGGAGAGGAGGTGGTCCTGACCCACCACGTCGTCGATCACGCGCGGCCGCATCCTTTCTGGGAGTGGTGGCGCGTGGGATGAGGGTTTCGACGAGGGTTCTCGGCTGACGGCTATTTTGGTGCGTTTGTTGGGCGGCTGCTGTGGGTCGGTTTTTTGTCGGTTTTGGTTGTTGAGGAAGAATTTGCTGATTTTGGATTGCAGGGACGGCGGCGGACTGTGACTGGATGACGGTGGTGGAGGAGAAACGTTGTTGAGAAGATGATCGGTGGCTTTGAGGAGATCGCCGCCTGCCGCCGTTAGGGCATCGACGGCGCAGTCGCGATTGAAACCCATGTTCACTAGCTGTTGACCGGACGCTTCCATCAATTAATAATTACACAACATTCATTCAAGTTTTATTTCAAGGAGCTATTAAAAGAGGAGGGCTTTCTCGTATTTCAAGGTTTTTCAGTAGCAGCGGTAAAAAGCAGAGGAACGAACATTCATTCCCCTTCAATGTAGAGTAGAAGAACTAAAAGCAGAACATCAACAAGGTAATAATAGTACAATACAAAGCAAAACATAAGATTACAGAGCAACATTCACTCACTAATTGTCAATTTCATAAGATCATCAATCCATTTTCCCAAATAAGCATAAGACAATCCACCTTCCAACATAACCTTTTGCTCTTCTCCTTCAAACTCTTCACCTTAGCAGCTCGAATCTCATCCTTGTCCTCCATCAAATCTCTCAGAGCATTCTCAATCTTCTCAGCACAACAATCACATACTCTCCTTCCTATAATCCATCTTCACTCCACCGCCGTACCAAACTCCTTCACAAGCTGAAAGGCATTCGTCTGCTGCTCGGCGAACAGCGGCCACGTGGCCATAGGAACGCCGCACCATATGCTCTCAAGGGTGGAATTCCACCCACAGTGAGACACAAAGCCGCCCACCGCCGAATGGGAAAGTACGGCCATCTGAGGAGCCCAGCCTATCACCTTGCCGAGCCCCTCCGTCCTCTCCAAGAACCCTTCAGGCAAAACCTCGCCTGGGTTTTCGTACTCTCCGGCGAAAGCCATCCTTTCCTTCGGCGCCGGCTTCCTCAACGACCACAAGAACCTCTGGCCGGAGCGTTCCAGCGCCGCCGCGATCTCCTTCACCTGGTCGGCCTCGAGGCTGCCGTTGCTTCCGAAGCAGATGTAGACCACCGATGAGTCGGGTTGATTGTCCAGCCAGGCGATGACGTCGGCGTGCTTCTTCCTGTTCTCCTCGGTTTCTTCCCTTTCCACGTGGAGGATGGGTCCCACTGGGTACACCGGCGGAAGATCTTCCTGGGCGGAGAGGGCTTCGACGGCGTGGGTTTCGAGCTCGAGGAAGGAGTTCACGACGATCCCCTTTGCGGTCCGAAATCTCCGGCCTATCTCTAGGAAGAAGCTGTCTTCTTCGAACAGAGAGCCCGGCCAGACCCTCGCCGGGACGGGGTTGATGTAGGGGGCACTGAGATCTCGAAATCGGTATTCTCGTAATCCTTGAGATTCTTCTGCTCCTCGGCGGCGAATCGCTGGATGTGAAAGACGAACCCTAGCATAGCGGCGCCGCAGGTGAAGAACACGTAGGTGGGGATCTTCAGCTCGTCGGCGACGTCCATCATCGCCGTGCAGAACATGTCGAGGACAAAGCCGGCGACCCTTATGGATCTCTCCGTCCTTCCGATTACGTAGTCCTTACGGCCCTTTTTGGCTCTTGAGGAGATTCCTCATCATGGTTTTGCGATCCTTCATCAGCTCTTGAAGGGCTGATTCGTCGTGGGGTAGCTCCACGAAGTTAATCCTTGAGTTGGGCGAATTCTTGATGAAGGAGCTGATCTTGCTGTCCATGGGAAGCTTGATGATGAGGAAGGTGATCGTTAGGGTTTTGTCTCTTTCTGTTAGCAGATTTGCGACGTGAAGGGATGATATGAGGTGGCTTATTACAGGGAAGGGTATGAAAATCAGCTCTGTTGCTTTGGTTTCAGACATTTCTTTTTTTTTCTGGGCAAGAGAGAGGGGCTTAATAAAGTGAAGGAGTGATGGGTTCTCAGAAGAAATTATGGTTTGGTTTATATGATGAAATTTGGTTACTTTTTTTTCTATTATATACTTCCTCCGTCCCGCTAATTTTATCACTTTTTCATTTCGGACGTCCCAATAATTTTATCACATTTCCTTATTCAGCAAAAAGCTATCACAAACAATTAATATAATATTAAATATTCTTAAAAGACGTGTTAAAATATACATTTTTTTTAACTTTTCATTGTACTATATTATTATAATAATGCCACATTAATTTGTGTGCCCAACAACTTATGTGATAACGTTGCTGGGAATGAGGGAGTAGAAATCAACGTCCTGACGTCTTCGCCAAGTTAGCTTAGTTGAGTGGAACTTTCTGTTTTCTTTTGTTAAATATAAAATAATTTTATTTTAGTTGAGGCGTAGCAAGGTTGACTAAGTGGAGCAAATGTGCAATAAAGCGATAGGTCGTGATCGGATGACCCATAAAACAAGACTGTGAATAAATATGTGCATTATTTATTTGTCTCTCGGCATGTTAGAATAATGAATGAATCGTCAACATATATTTTTCTACTTAGATTGGACTTTGGAGTGGACGGTCACGGGACGTCTTTTCCGAAGGACTTTGTCTTAAAGGGCATATCACTATGTTCGATACTTTCCATTCATAATTATTATTATTAAATGCTTTCTAGAAGGTATCGAACATCCTGATAAACGTCTAAAAATCTATTGGAAATATTCCTCCGATGTAAATTCACGTTTTGTAGAAAAATAAATGTTGATGATCCCATTTATCCCGTCCCATACCGGGTGTCATTGTAGCATCCATCCCTACCGGGACCAGTGGGGTTTTATTTCTAACATCAAATAATTGGGTAAATTCCACTATACTCCCATGTGGTTTTACTAAATGCAAGATACTTCCTTATGGTTTTTTATTACGTGAAATACTTAAGGTTTGGGAAACTTATCACCATATCCCCGGTCAGTACTTTCTGCCCGAGTTTGCACCGCACGAGCGGTAATTGCTACTAGGATATGATTTGACCATATTTTTTGAAGTAAAATGACTAAAATACCCCTCAAGTCATCTTCTTCCTCCCGTAGATCTTACACAGGTTATCGATGTCTAATAGAAACAGGCGAAGAAAATGTACCAACAATAAAATTGAAATTCATCAAACAGCAGAAATCCAACACAAATGGCATAAATGAAAATTGCATAGAACCACCAAAAAATAATATTGACCGACGAGGATGCCTCTCGAGCACCGTACCCAACCAGATCCGTGGCATCTCGGAGAGAGATTGAAATTTCGAAACCCTTTTACCAAAACCGAAAGCCCACCTGGAAGAGTTTATGTGCTTTAGCCCATGATAAACGTATTTTCTTACGTCTATATTTGTAAATTTAAGTCGTTTGCATAAAAATGAAGTCGTTTCGATAACTTTAGTACTTAAATTAAAATTTCACATTTTCATCGACAGTTTTGCGGCATCTTTGTACTTTTCGCATACCAGGGGGTAAAAGGGTCCGATGGACCTGAAATTTTAATCGAATATAAAAGACTTGTGGTCGTGATTCTGACATAAAGGATTTCCATTCTGAGTTCTAGATTAGGAGATATGAATTTTGAACTCACTGCTATTTTGTTGTGCAGAAACGATTTAAACTTGGCCCAATTGAGCCCAAACTAAAATCAGCCAAAGTCCATCACCTTTTCAATTCCTCTTAAACGGCCTTAAAGAAAGTCAAAGGAGAGGAAACTTTGAAGATGGCATACTTACACGCACATGAGAGAAAGGAAGACTCACTAGCACGTACGCCGCTCACAAAGAAGGAAAAAAAAGTAAGGCTCACGGCTCAAGGAAGAAAATCAACACCCAATCTCATGCCATTCTTGACAAGTGAAGATTTGTTGTTCCCCTCCATCATCGAGGCATCTACACCTGAGAATGAGGAGGAAAAAGGAAGACAACGTGAAGAGCAGAGCTTGGGAGGTGACGAAGCCATATACACGTACAGCGCGGGAGGGCTGATTCGGGAGTGTGAAGCGAAGGCGAGGGCAGCCGCTGCGGGGACTGCGGAGGGCTGATCCGAGCCGGGTTCACGAGCGAGGTAACAAGCTAAGTTTCGGTTACAATTGGGCTGCGACGGGCTGCCGGCGTAGAAGGAGCAGTGAACGGGCAGTGCAAAGGACTCCTAAGGAAAGGAAAAGCTGAGACGCCCACCAATTGTTCGACGAAATTCCTCAACGAAGGGACGTGAAATTCGGGGAAGAAATTATGATTTTTCGTTGTTATTTACGCTTCTCGTCGTATGTTATCATTATTATTATTATTAGTATTATTATTAGGCTTAATTATTTTTTTAGTCCCATAACTTAGGGGTGGTGGCATTATAGGGACCGTTATCTTCGAGTTGGCAATATAAGGACAATAACTTCTAAAAATACGGCAATTTATGGACACTATACGGTCCGATCCTGTATTGTAACCCAAATTCGCTGACGTGGAACCCGACCCGCTGAAGTGGCACACAGAAAATGTTTAAAAAAAGCTAAATTAAGATTAGCGACGGAAATTCCGTCGCTAACTGGAAAATAAAAAAAAATTAAAAACATTTTTGCGACGGATTTTCCGTCGCTAATCTTAATTTATTTATTATTTATTTATTTTTTCTTCGTTAGTTTCGCTATTTTAATTAGTATTATTTGCTGTATTTTTTAATAATATATATATATTTTTTGCTTAATCGAATTTCGCTTGGTCTAGGTACGTCTATTAATATAAATATTATTATTATTATTTATTCAAACTATCTTTTTATTTTATCATAACTTACTACAAAAAAAAAATATATTATATAGTTATTATTATTTCCTTATTATTATTAGCGCTCGCTTATATTTATTTTTATTTTTATTAGCAATATATTTGTTTTATTAGTTTCTATTTATAAATCTCTTATTGGTATTGTAGTTTTTATTGTGCTGTCTAGGTGCGTGAGCGCTCGTGCATGACCCGAAAGAATCCTTCGCTACCAGTCGTTGAAGGAGACCCGGAGATCGAAAGAACGTTCCGACACAACCTACGAGAAAACGTAAGGATCGGTCGTGACGAGATGCCTCTAGAAGCTAGAGAACCTCCAATGAGAGAGCTGTGGAGGAACAACGCCGTAGGATCGGTCGGCTCAGCGATAGTCCTTCCTCAAGTCCGAACAACTTTGAGCTGAAACATCATTGGCTTCAAATGCTTCTGACGACAGCTCAATACGATGGACTCTCCGAGGAAGATGCTTACCGACCCATACGAGACTTCCTGTCCGTCACCGACACAATACGAGTACAAGGAGTAAGCCCTGAAACTATTCGGCTCTACTTATTTCCGTTCTCCCTAAGAGGTAACGCCAAGGAGTGGTATAATCTACTACCTGAACGATCCATCACTACTTGGGACGAGATGCACGCCACCTTCATTACACTTCTTTCCGCCATCAAAGGTGCTGAGACTAAAAATGGACCTTATGGCATTCAAGCAAAAGGAGGGCGAGAATCTATATGACGTATGGACACGTTTCAAGATGCTTCTGAATCGCTTCCCACAACATGGTATGACGAAGAGCGAATTGATACAGCGATTCCATGAATCGTTGAACGATATTACCGTTCAACTACTTGACGGGGCATGAAACGGAGGACTATGCAATTTAAGCGCAACGGAAGGCTGGAATCTAATCGAAGAATATAGCGCAAATAGCTTCCGACGCGGGAGTTCCAGCAATAGAGGCAAACCACCTGGAAATGTACGATGTCGATAATGCAACTGTGATAAATGCCAAGTTTGACACACTCCAACAACAAATTGCAGCTAACAACCTCCAAATGCAAACGTTGATGAATACACTATTACCCACGCTAACAACAACGCCGGTTGTTAATGCTGTGCAGGTACAATCTTTCCCGAAGACTCCCACAGCGGCTCCGCCTCCTCATGCGTACCAAAATTATACTCCGCCATGCGCTACATGCAGCGAAAGTCACGACGCAACCCGTTGTCCAGCCACTATTCCGATGGAGCAAGTCGACTACATGGGTAACTACCAAGGCCAACGAAGCTACGTCCTGAACCGAGTTCATCCGAACTGGCCTACGGTAATCAACAACAAGCTCCACCAGGATGTCAAAACCAAAGAATGCAAGGATACCATGGCGCGAATGCTAAGCCCACCTCGTATAATCGCGTTGATAAGCTCGAGGGAATGCTCGAGAAGCTAATGAAAAGCTAGACTCTCACTTGGATAATCAAGAAGCACGGTTGCACAACACCGAGTCTTCCCTGCGGGCCTTAGAGAAGCAAGTTGGGCAGATTACCGAATCAATCCAACAACGTCCTTCCGGATCGTTGCCAAGTTACACCGAGACCAATCCAAAGGATCACCATGTAAAGGCGGTGACACTTTGTAACGGGAGAGAGCTCGAGGAAGTGCAGAAAACGAAGAAGAACGTTGAACCCATGCAACCGAGCAGCGAGGCCCACAAACAAGAGGAGACTGTATCTAAGCCACCTGTCAAGGCGTATCAACCAAAAGTTCCATACCCAGCAAGGCTTAAACCGGAAATCGTTGATGATCAATTCGGTAAATTTCTCGCTATTTTTAAACAATTACATATTAATTTACCACTTGTTGATGCCCTTGCGCAGATGCCCCGCTGGGCAAAGTTTTTGAAGGATCTTATCACGAACAAGCGCAAGCTTGAAGACGTTTCCACCGTTGAGTTGAGAGGAGAGTGCTCTGCCATTCTACAGAATAAGCTACCGAAAAAGCTTAAGGATCCAGGGAGTTTTACTATACCATGTTTAATAGGCAATTTAGTCGTAAGTAAGACATTGGCCGATTGGAGCAAGTATTAATTTGATGCCTTATTCTATGTTTAAACGACTCGGTTTAGGAGAGCCCAAACCCACTAGGATGAGTTTACAATTAGCGGATAGATCTGTTAAGTATCCTAGGGGTATCATAGAAGATGTGCTGGTTAAAGTCGATAAATTTAGTGGCCGTACATGGACAGTCTACAGAATCTGTATCCTAAGCTTGATACCACCTGAGGCGACCCTCACTTTCTAATCAAATTAGTGGCGGATTTTCGCAACGTAAGTCGCGGAAAACCCGTCTAACAAAAACTTTTTCTTAAATATATATATTAGACGAATATCGTCTACATCGTCATCACTATACGCGGGCCGTAGCCCCAAAATATCAAAAATGCTTAAAATATTATTAATCCTAAATGTCGCTCCACAGGTCGCATCATGTACAGCCTCGCCCTCAAAAGTCCGTGGAGCACCGCCGTCAGCCCGCCTCAGCCGCGACGTACATCAACGTCGGGTTCAGTACCTACAACACGTAAACTGAGCTCCTTGCCCAGTAGGTAAAACATGCATGTATGCAACGTGCGCTCAATCCCATTCCCATACACCTCACAAATGCACGCTCGACCCACATCACGATCTATCACACTCACAACTCGTGACTCGACAACACATACACTCGGGCGGCCAACTCTGGTCCCGTTAGAGTGGCACTCACCCAATGCTCGGGCGGCCAACTCATGTCACGTTAGAGTTAGCTCTCACCCAACGCTCGGGCGGTCAACTCATGTCTCATCTCACACGCTCATTTCCGATCTCTGCCCTAGGTCGGACTATGCACTTCATAACTGAACCTACGGCACCAACCGTAGAGTCCGAGCGGCACCAACCACTCATGTCGACGGCACCAACCACTGATCATACCGGCACCAACCGGTCACATAAAGCCGGGCGGCACCAACCACCCGCTCGACGGCACCAACCGTCAAGTGCACTAGTACCAACCTCAACTCGACTCCGAGTCGACCGCGCCTCGCGCCGACACCGTAAGGTGTCACCGTCTCGACTAGGGGTGTAAACGAGCCGAGCCGAGCCCGAACATGGCCCAGCTCGAGCTCGGCTCGATAAAATATATGGCAGGCTCGAGCTCGGCTCGAGCTCGGTCGAGCTTAAAAATTCGAGGCTCGAGCTCGGCTCGATGGGTATCGAGCCGCTCGAGCTCGGCTCGAGAAAGCTCGAATAACATAAAATAAAATAATTCGAAATGCTCGATCTAGGCTCGAATCAATTTTAACTCAATTATCTCCTATTTTTTGAATAATAATACATAACACAAAAATACACATATGAGCTTCCAACATAATTTCAACCAAATAAAGCCATAATCGACGGCGGCATTGCCTCAGATAAACTCTACTCCATCCTCATCGCCTTGTTAGAAGACTCTCACTACACAGAACTCTCAGAACTCATCGAAAAAGCCCTCTTACAACAGACCTTCCGTTTCCAATCCCTCTTATTACAGACCTTAGAAGAATCCGTTTCCAAGCACAACGCTCGCGGGTCATCCACGGCATAGAGAAGCTGCTTGTTCCCAAATCGGTTCAGCAAGAGTTCAGCGCTCGCCGGAGTTTGAGGTCCATCTCGGCGGTGATTCATCAGGGTCAAGGCGCGCCAGAGGTTGACCCGGGGACTCACAGGCTGAAGAAACCGGCGCCACCTGTCTCCGTCGGAGCTCCGCCGGTACTGCCCATCATAGACGCCATGGCTCCAGGCCATTCACTAGCTCCGGCGCACCACAGGGGCAGAGCACCTACGAGCTGCTAATCAACAAGAGTGGAAAACGAGATGAAGAAGCTGAGCTCGAGCTGCGAATGGATGGAACTATTAAGGGAGATGAGAATTTTTTGCAAATAGAAAAGTGAGGCGGCTAGGGTTTTTTGCAGAGAGAAAAGTGATATAGCTTTGAAGCTCTAGGGCTTTTCATTTAATAGGCGTATTTGGAGGGTGAGTAATAATATTATAATAATATAAAAATAAATAACTATGGGCTCGATAAGGCTCGACGAGCTATCGAGCCCATATAAATTCGGCTCGAGCTCGGCTCGATTAGTTATCGAGCCGGCTCGAGCTCGGCTCGAGCTCGATTTTGACCGAGCTCGAGCCGAGCTTTGACCGAGCTGCTCGCGAGCGGCTCGCGAGCAGCTCGGTTCGTTTACACCCCTAGTCTCGACACGGTCATCCCTCACATCAGTATGTCGTGCTCATGATATGCAAGATTGCAGTACAAATAACAGATGTATAATGTGCAGAATATTTAGTACATGTAAAGCACGTAATTCACCAAATCACATAATTCACCGATTCACATATGTATCACATTAGCACATAACGTTTACCTGTCGTAGGTGGATTTCACCTACCTGTCCTCCTGATGTAATTAGTCAACAAACCGGTGAGCTCCTAATGATTCGATCCTCTGGGCATACGAATATTATATCAGTATAATTGTTAAGTCACATAAGTTCGAAATTCTCAAATCATAATTATTGAAAAACCCTAGAAATCCCGAATTCTAAGATAAGAAAACACTAAAGTTGAAAACCATTTGTTATTTATCTACCCGAATTTACACATCAGTTAGCCCGAAATTCATTTTCTTTTTTTTTTTAAACACACGACAATGAAACCCTTACTTACAGTAAATCTCAAAATACCCTCTATTATTAATATACTTGAGAACTTACAATTTAACTTGTCCGAAAATCATTCTAAGTACTGATCCAACTTTATTCATGCACTCAAATGTACTATGCTTAACAACCTTAATACAATTATCCGAAATATTTCCCAAAAGTTTGAAACATATGCAACCATAGCAGTAACATCAATCCATGTTTAGCCTAAATTCTCAAATTCTATATCCATCCTATAATTCAGAAAATCTCTACACTTCTAGAGCAACAATTAATTCACAATTATTCACATAAGCTTCATATCACGTTCAACAGATATATAAAATCACAAACCTCGAAATTTTAAAATTTACATCTTAACTTATAGACATGGCTAGTCGTGAATTGAACTTAAGAATCTAAACCGTAGCTATATTAATCATACTTGAAAACCCCACTTAATTCACATACTCGTCATTACATACACATGATTAAGGCTGAACTTTGAAGACTAGGTTTCCTAAACATGATTCAATTCGTCTATAATTACTATATAATTACGTAAAAATATGTATTGAAGACATATTCAAGCATGGAACTTTCGTATACATTACTGTTTGGAATTGCTAAATTTCTATACCTGTCGAAGACTCCCTTTTTGCTTCTGATTTTTTTTTTTGTTTTCTCTCCTCTTCCAGTTATTATTCTATGATGGTTTTTGCTTAATGAAGACTTCAATTTATAATTCGTTTAGATATACATGAGATGTTTGAAATTCGTGCTTACTTGGATGTCAAGTGACGAACTTTTCCTCCCATGTTAAGTAAGGTACAACTTTATTAAGCTTTATTTGATTTGAATATTGAATATGGTTCGAAAGTCCTTATGTCTCACTCAACGTTTTATTATCTCAATCATACTTTCTTATTTTCTAACCATATAAATTTCACAAAACACTAAGTTCGAAACTCTTCAAAGATTCTTTAAGATATTCAAATAAATTCAAGTCTCCAAAACTTATATTCTCGTTTCAAAATTTCTAAGTTAGTGTAATTATTCTTCTAACTACACAGTAATCTCGTATTAAATTTTGCGGGTATTACAACGCCGCAATCCACGCCCTCGGATTCTGCTCACTCGTGGACTCAAACTCTGGCATGATTGACTTAGCCTTATAGTCCCACCTATATGTCCAGTAGGTCGACAGAAAACGGGCATGTACAATATACCTCTCGTTAAGAACATGACATAAAGCGTTTAATTTACAAAAAAAAAATTCAAACTTACAAATGATATAGTCGCCCATTTCATGTGATTGTGCTTCAGTGAATCTCGTACGTAAAACCGTCTTTCCTCCAACTTGTAAATCGATACAGCCCAATGATTTTTCATGTATATAGGGGATATGATGTAGTATAGGGTCCCCAAGGCAACATCATTAATCTTGTACAACCAAGACACCGCGCTGTAGGAAAGTGACTCCACAATCTCCCCGATCATGTTAATGTTTACCCTCGCGGTCTTCATTACGTTTATCACCTTCGCAAAGAACTCTACCTGGACGCGTGGAAGGGATCACGAAAGAATGAGGTATGTCTTGGCGATTGCCTCCGAAACGCTGGAATCGCCAAATGCATCTATCGTGGGAGACGATATCAAGCTACCGAAGAGCAACATATAGAAGGCTTCAGGATTAACCTCACAAAGGTCGTTTTGTCAAACCATTAACCTTGCATCAGCCAATAGGAATTAAAACACATTAATTAAAGACAACATATTTAAAAAGGTACTTAACAACATTGACACTTAAATTAAACGTACTCAATTTTCCTCGCGTCTATGTACGTGTTGATGCAATCTCTCTGTTTGGTTTGTAACTTCTCTTTCCTAGAGTAGTCCGTACGACCCATGTACCTCTCCTACCAGTCAATGGGAGCCTCCTCATCTGATCCTTGCTCGCCTATTTGAATTACTTGAGTTAGTGCTTTCACCTTTTTCCTTTTTTCTTCGGTGCCGTAGTAGCGGAGGATCCTGGCGTAGTAAACTCAGAATCCACCTCTTCTTCCTATCTTCATGGCCTCTCACTGTTCGTGCTATCGATGATGCCGCTAACGGTGCCACGGTCATTGGCTCGAGTTTAACGTTATTCAAATCAGCAAGGATGTTTGCCATATGTCTCATCAGCGGTGTCTGCCGCTTCGCTGCCTCATCCTCCTGTGCCACCTCAACCACCTGAGGCTGTCCAACCTCAGCCACCTTTGCCACCTCATCCTATTTTGCCACCTCAACCACCTCAGCCTGTCCAACCTTAGCCACCTCAGCCTGTCGAACTCAACCACCTCATCCCAGCCCTCACCAACACTAACCCTACCGTCTAAATCAGACGATGCAACAATCTCATCATTACTGCCACCGCCTTGATAACTAGCCCCTTGATAACCTCTGGACTTTTCACCCTCACCTCCACCCTCAGCCTCCCCCGTCGCTCCTTGAATCCTCGCTCTCAAATTTTCAGTTACTTCATTTTTTCCCGCATCCCAGCCTCCAACTGTTCAACATGCGCTCTCAAATCGTTCTTGAATTTGGAACGTAACTCATCCTCTTGATCTTGTTCCCCTCCAATTCCGTAAAGAAGCAAACATTGTAAAATTTACTATTAAGAAACATAAAAAAGAAAGCACTACTTGAGAACCCATGTTATACACCATCGGCATCTGCGCGATTGGTTCCACAAACTTCATCTCGCTTCTTCGAGGGATTATCGGAATAATACTGGTCAGCTAGTTGTGTCTCCGCAATCCTACTGTCATTTTGAACATGACAGAATTCCCAATTGAACGTGCCAACGAAGACACATGCTCATACACCCACATCTATAAACACGAACGCACGCATTAGAATTATAGAAAAAGCACAAAATATAAGATGAAATAACAAAATAAATAAAGTAACTACCATCAAATCATTAATCCAATAGTGCAACTATTGATCGTCGCATTCGATCCCGCATTTTCAAAAGCAGCAGCAATTTTCATCTCCTCCTATAGAAAATTATGCACGGCCGCTCCCCAAGCATATTACCCAAGACCCTCTAGATCGTCCACGTATACATTAACAAAAGATGGGTTTTTCGAGTTCCATCAGAAAAAGTACACAATTAAATAAGAGAAGAATAACAGCCCGAACAAAATCCTCAACACTCTCCTTCCCCTCCTCTCCAACTAAAGAAGACTCCAACAACTTCATTATCCTTTTTCGTGTTACATTGCCATTTTTCCCATCAAAATGGCGTTGAACGATTGGCGTAAATTTACTATCCGGATTGCCCTAAATGGTGCAACCCCATCACCAAACTAAACTCCTGCGGTGAGAATATAACCTCTATATCCTCACCGATGTGTTAGCTTCAACATTATAGCGCCTCAATAATGCCACAATTCTCGTAAAGATTGTGATATCTTTGGCATCTCCAAGAAAGTGTAGAATGGAGTTTGCTTTAACAGTTTCTGTGTTCCTCCTTCAGCCCTAGTTCCATCACCGTCTCTCTAAAAAGGTTGGGATGACACCGTGATGTCATCTCGTAATTATTTCTTCTTGAGCCGGTGGTTTTTTCGACCTCGGTGCCATTTCTGCATGCGGCCAAAACGAGAGAATCAAATAATAAATTCACGGTACCATTAACTACGTAATGCCATACCAAAAACATATACAATCACCAATTCAATTATAGTACCCAAAAACAACCAAGACTCATACCAAGACAGTAAAAAATGCAGTACCTTTACATCGAACAGGGAATTAGAAGTTACCAAACCCTAATTTGAATGATACCAAGTTCCCATATCGAAAAACGAAATAATTAAACCCTAATTTTGCCATAAACCACAAATTCGAGCCGTAATCAACTATTAAACAGCGCTCGACATGAAATCCTTCAAGGAATGCAACTATGAAAGCCCTATTCTCTACATTAACCCAAAATGCCACAAAAAGTGAATAACTAAAGTCAAGAATTGGTACTGTCAAGGGGCCCTTTCTTGCAGTAACTCCTCCTCGTTCCTGCTCGTTGTGGAGGTGAAAATTTGAAGCCCTAATCTCGTTCGCTGCTCGTTGTGGAGGTGAAGCTGAGAATCGGTCGACTTCTTTGTAATCGTTTTCGTTCTTCTGCTTTGGGTTCCTCTGCTTTTTGTTCGTCGTCCTCTGTAAATGATTTTGTTTTTTTCGAATCCTTTGTAAATGAGTTCACTAGGTTATTTTGGAATATATATGTTACATGGGTATATTTGTCCATTAGGTAGCTATGTGATATATAAGTTTGAAAGGGAGAGTTTGGTGATAAATGAATTGAAGACTTGTCCACGGGCTTTAATCCTACAAACTGCCATCCACCCTGACAAATCTTTTCTCAGACTTGGATTTTACGTAAAAGACCTGCGTACAGTGCTGAGCCAGAGCGGAAGGATCATGCTTTCTGTAAAGTACTCGCGGTTTCACATCAATCATGGTTCTAAATTTCGGATGTATCTTCATTCCTCGTTTCGGGCACACCCATTTGCATTTAAATAATATTACCTTTATCCTTAATGATGTTGCTGACATTGGTATTATATGAAACTCCAGAATATCTTCCAATGTTCCGTAAACATCACTTGAACGATCACCAAAATCTGAGGATGGAACACAAACACCGCTGTTTACCGTAACTTTATCTCGACTACGTGAATAACTCTAGAAGTTATAACCGTTGATTACGTAGCCCGAGTACGGTCGAACCTCCACATATAAGCCGAAAGTTAATCCACATAAAAAATCATCCTGAACATTATGAGAAGGGTCTTGAATCTAACCACGAAAAAAACTGAAATTAAATAATGAGGATATATCGTAAATACTCGAAAAATTTTTATTAACTTACATGATATCAAAACGAGTTTATGAATCTTTTTTGTCAAGTAAATGTTGATTACATCACGTTGTAATTCGGAAATGTATTCCCTGCATAATAGTAAATTAGGTCCACATATTAAATATATCTTTGTTACACTCAAAATAATAGTTAAAACTTACCTAAGAAATGGATCAACTTCTGGACAGTAGGACAACTCTGTGTGCGACATGCAAATCAATACCTCTGATGTATTTGTTTGTGAGTCTACCTGTCGGCCTCCTCAGAAAAATTTCCTAGGCTTCTCAAAGCTTTTCCTTTATTCGGATGATCGAGAAAACGGTTTGTAAAGTTTGATACTTCTTCCATTATATAATGGTTACACATTGATTCTACCACATGGGCCAAAATTCATATTTCTTCTTTAAACTTTGCAAAAACCTGCACATCGAAATAATAAACTAGTAAGTAAATACAATTAAATGAACTTAAAAATTAAAATAAAGTAATCGTACCATTCGATGGATACATCTATCGATAATGTACTGGACCGCCAACTAGTGCCTCATACGGAACATGTTCCATCGAATCAAAAACAACCGTGGAAATATTCTTCCCAATCCCAACTTACAAATAATGACAGCAATTTGTTTGTCAAATTCTTGCATCTTAGAAACATCCAAGACAGTAGAGCATACTGATTGAAAGAAACACTAAGCTCGGCTAAAGGGCTCCAAACAAATTCGGTAACACTTTGCGAAAGGCGATAGGAAGTAGCCGCTCCATGAAAATATGACAGTCGTGAGACTTCGTACTCTATAACTTGAAATTTTCAGGTCAACACACCTACTTATATTAGAGGCAAATCTAGTTGTAAAAACGAATAATTCTTAGCCACTCGCAACCCTTTTTTCCTTACTTAATGCGTAAGCAGCCATCATCTTAGTCCCGACAAATGGTAAGGAATTGCGAGTTCAGGACGGTCGCAATGAAGACCAATGTCCTTACGAGCATTTATACTATCTTTGATTTATTCCTAACATCCATCACTGTGTTGAAAGATATTTTCAAACACGTTCTTCTCTATCTGCATAACATCACGAGTGATGAATAAGAAGCGATGACCAATAAGGTAAGTCCCAAAATATACTCTTTTTCGACCAGTGGTGGGTGTATCCATATCCATCGGGCTTTCCTTGAGGATCCTCCATTACGTGTGAAAATATTGCGCGCGATCAAGATATCCAAACCTGCGCTTTGGTTTACTGCGTTGCTCTAATTCACACTTGTGGAAATCAGTCGTATTTTCTCTAAATGCATGATTTCTTGGTAAAAAAAAACGGCGATGAGAAACAAAATAACAAACTTACCTCCCATGCTTCAAGTAAAATGTCGAAGTATCTCCCATGCAAATTGGACAACCCATTTTCCCCAATGTACCCCAACCAGACAGCGTTGCATATGCGGGAAAGTCACTTACCGTCCAAAGTAGTGCAGCCCATAGGTAAATCCTTCTTCTCGTAACGCATCATAAGTCGGATCCCTATGTTCCACAACATCTTACCTCTTCGATCAAAGGTTCGAGGTAGACATCTAATTAATTCTTCGGATTTCTAGGACCCGGGATCATAAGGGATAAAAACATATATTTCTACTCAAACACTCACCAGGCGGAAGATTGTACGGAGTCGTAATTACCGGCCAACACGAATATTGTTTGTCGAATTGTCCATGGACAGTGAACCCGTCGGTGCGTAAGACAGATCGAATATTTCGTGGTTCCTTGGCAAAGTCAGGATATTTACTATCAAAATGCTTCCAAGCCGCACCATCAGAAGGGTGAGACATGACACCTTCATCGGGTACATGTGCAGCGTGCCATGTCATCATCTCCGCAGTCCTCTTACACGCGTATAATCTTGGAAGTCTTTGACCAAGTGGCAATAACGTAATATTGCAAGAGGAGACTTTGATCTATAAGAATATTTATACCGTGCTGTACTACATACCTTACAGCGGTTCAGTTGAGCATCTTCCTTCCAAAACAACATACATCCCATTCTACAACAATCAATATCCTCCATTGGTAATGAAAAACCATTATCACCTTTTTTGTGTCGTATAGTTTTGAGGAAATTTATTGTTTGCTGGCAAAATCCGATGAACAAACGGTTCGGTACCAAATTCTGACGCAGACATATTAGTTTCGGACTTAATACTCGACCATTTGTAGTCGCAGCCAGTGTGGAGTAACTGGAGCCCTCGTACAGTGGAGTGTCGTGGTCTGTAACTGTTCGACAAAGCGATTACAGAATATCGCCTCTTCAATTGGTATCGTCGAACTGCTCCCCGCAACATCAAAATTTGTAGGTGCCGCATAATTTTGATCGTAATCAAACTCTTATTTGAACCGACATTATTTACATTACAAACACAATGCAGGAACATTCGTTTGGTCGATATAAACTTGAACTTCCTTCTGTGGCATGAAACATTTCTTAAACGAATGAATATGTACAGTCGAAGGTTGTAGGAAGTTGCAATTTCACACTTCTTGCAAGGACAACGTATCTGATACCCGGATTTTGAGATGTTGCATATTGTAGACCATTGGCGGGTGTTGACGAACCATTCATACATCTCATTGTTCATTTTTTTGTAGATGAAGAAATATAACGCTTCGCGTGTATATATGAGCTGGATAATATATGTATTATATTTACGTTAAATATGAGAATATGTGTATGACAAAAAAATAGGCTTAATTATTTTTAGTCCCATAAGTTAAGGCGGTCGCGTTATAGGGACCATTATCTTCGGTTTGGCAAAATTGGGACAGTAACTTTTTAAAAACAAATAGCAATTTATGCACACTATGCGGTCCGACCCTGTATTGTAACTCAAACCCGCTGACGTGGCAGCCGACCGCTGACATGTCACATGCGTGCTTGTAAGAGATCCGACGTGGTTCCACATCATCAAAACTGCTGAAAAGGTGCCACACAAAAAATAAAATATATAAGCGACGGAATGTCCGTCGCTAAAGGGGAAAAATAAAAATACAGCTCCGTGAGATAAAGAATTCCGTCGCTAAAGGGGAAAAAATAAAAATACAGCTCCGTGAGATAAAGAGAGGGATTAGCCACGGAAATCCGTCGTACGTTTTGGGACAGAATTTGCGACGGCTATACCGTCGCTAAGAGGAGTAAAAAAATAAATACATCCGGCGAAGTCTTTTGAATTTCATCGAAGAAGAACAATTAAGTCGTTCTCACGTCGTCGGCCACCGATGACGACGAATACTGAAGGATCCCGTCGAGAAGGTGGATGGGAGACCATCCTCGCCGCCAGCGGATGCCTCGAACTACTGAAGGAGTCGACGGCATCTACACTTTCGTGGGCTAAAATCGGGAACATAAAAATTGGTTGGGGATTTCCACGTTAGGGTTAGGGCTGTGGAGGAAGGCGTCTACGTTTTCGTGGGTGGGTGAAGCGAAGTTGGTCTTGGCCTTCGCCCCAGCCAGGATCTCGCGGCTGCGCGTTATGTTTTTTCAATTTTTTACGTTAGCGACGGATTCCGTTGCAAAATTGCGATGGAGTTTCCGTCGCTATCTTTGTCGGAGCTGTTTATTTAATTTTTTGTTTTTTTCCCCATTAGCGAGGAACTTCTGTCGCAAAATTCCGTCGCAAGTGAGTAAGCGGTTTGAGTTAAAATAGGGGTCGGACCGTCCCCTAACTTATGGGAATAAAAAAAAATTAAGCCAAAAAATTATAATATGCCCAAAGTACGAAGCGATACAATATCAGATGTAAGTGTTAAATATAAGCATATAGATAGTAAAATTTCTAACATGCAAATGAAAACCGGATCCGCGAATCTTGTTAACACAAACAGAAACTCGCAAATTTGTCAGAAAAGCAATAAGCTAGCCAGCTATTATAGTTATTTTTCGTTTAGCGACGTAATCCTGTTTAGCGATGAATTAAACCGCCAGAAATTTTCTCATTTAGCAACGACAATGCCCACCGCTATATTTTGCGATGGATTTACCATGGCAACTTCGCGACGGTGGTTCGACGAAGTTTTGGTCACCAACTACTCCACGGACAAAACCGTCATTAACGTTTACGACGGACAAGTGGTTGCAAAGTCAAAGTTTTCCGACGGAACATTCCGTCGCCGAAGTTTGCGACTGTTTAACCGTCACAGATTCGCGACGGATTTTTGTTCAATTTTTTTAGAGATGGAGTAGCCGT
Source organism: Craterostigma plantagineum (assembly GCA_027422505.1). Classification (NCBI taxonomy): domain Eukaryota; kingdom Viridiplantae; phylum Streptophyta; class Magnoliopsida; order Lamiales; family Linderniaceae; genus Craterostigma; species Craterostigma plantagineum. The sequence goes on along the minus strand of JAPQWV010001910.1, from coordinate 18,883 downwards.
CGCAATGTGTAGCGATGAAAAGTTGTCACAAAAAGTCATCGCAAATTGTGCTTCGGCGTTTTGGTCGCTCTTCCCATCGCTATCTCAACTTATTTTTGTAGTGTATTGATACTCATCGTCGACGTCGTCTTCCTTCACCAGCCTGTCGAAAAGACCATCATCACCGTGGCGCCCGTGGCTTCGCAGGTAAACAGCCTCAGAAGGGTAGGTGAAACTACCGTGTGGATACTTGGTCGTCGTATATTGATGGTGGTCGTAAGAGTACGCCGTGGCGCCTACCATGCCGGAGAAGACCGCCGATATGCCTTTGGCCTCGGCGAGCTTCGGCGCCCATGGCTGGAAAAAGTCGTAGATGACCAAGTCGGCTTTTATCGTCCTAGATTTGGGCGAAGCTTGTTTTTGACTGCTGAAAAGCCTCCATGAGGTTAACCATGAGGTGCGGCGGAAGGTTCTTGGTGGTGTGCATGTGCGGCGGATAAGATGGGGCGACGCCGGCACGTGGAGCTCGACAAGTTCGATGGACGGCGGCGGCGACTGGGCTTTGACTGAATCGAGGTTTATGGGAGTTGAGCAGAAGTATATGTAAAGAGATATAACCTACCTAACCCACTACTTCTTCGATTCCCGCTAGGGATGGCAATGGGCGGTTCGGGGCTGGTAATGTGTATGCCGTCCCCATACAAATTCTCATTCTCAATACCATCCCGACTAATTCACCGCTTATGATGTATTGGTTCGGGGATGGGTAATCACCGTTCGAGGACCGGGTCCCCATATTCATGTATATTCGATAAATTAATTTTTCAACATGTATATAAACTAAGTAATACATAGACAAATTAATATTTAAAATATGATATTGGAATATAAAAGAATTGATATAATATATTGATTGAAATATGCGTTATCGTGAGAAATATATATCAGCGTATAATTTTTTGTTTTGAATACGATTCTGAATGTAAAAGGATGGTCTATGAAAATTCTTTATTCCAAATTAGTTTTTCATAGTATTTTATTAATAAATCTAATCTGGAAATGGTGAATCACCATTTGAACTCAAACTGGGACGGGTTCGGGGCCAGGGATGGGTGGGAAACATGAGTACCATCCCCATCCCGTTTCCGCTCTTTTCACCAAAGGGGAATCACCGTCAACTCCCCATCCCATTTTGACCGAGGATTCCCCGTCCCAATAGCCTCGGGTCCCGACGGGGATGGTTCACTATGGTAATTTTGCCACCCCTAATTCCCGCAAGTTTTTTTATAATATTAGTACATGTACGTTAGATACATATATATTAAGTAAAATTCATCTAGATCTAGATTTCGATTAGTTTAAAATGGGTCACTGAAAGGCGTGGTTTTGTATAATAATCAAAGAAAATATACGGACAATGCCTTTTTAAATTGATAAATCCGACTCCACCCTGACAAATTCAGAAGTTGAATTATGAAGAACTTGTGTTGATTTCATTCATACAATGTACGATATATATACTACAAAGCAATTGATACTACTTCCTAATTTCTAGCCCTAAAATCAAGCTAATTAATGAAATGAATATGTATATCCCTAATTATCCTCCTCTAATTATGATACATGATAATATCAAATATATACTATATATAATAATACTAACACCACCCTCAAGTTGGAGCATGCGGATTACGAATGCGCAACTTGCGGAGAAAGGAGACAAACTGTCGTCGCGCAAGAGCTTTGGTGAGGATGTCGGCTAGCTGATCACGAGTAGAAACATGACGGGGCAATAATACGTTGAACAAAAGCATCCCAAAGAAAATGACAATCCACCTCAATATGCTCCGTGCGCTCGTGGAACACGGGATTGGCAGCAATATGTAAGGCTGCTTGGCTGTCACAGTACAAAGACATAGGTTGAGGATGAGACACGCCAAGACTGCGCAAGAGACCCCTCAACATTTCAATTCACAAGTAGTGGTTGCCATAGCTCGATATCAGCCTCGGCGGAGAGACCGAGCGACCATATGTTGTTTCTTTGTACGCCATAAAATAGGAGACTGTCCAAGCTGAACGAACCAGCCCGTAAGAGAGCAAAGTACCAATCAGAGTCACGCCACCCAGTCAACTGCAAGTCAGAATCAGCACGAAGTAAAATGCCTTGACCGGATTTCCTTCAAGTACCGAAACCACACGTAAAGCTGCATCCCAATGTTCTTGCAACGACGCTGCATAAACTGAGCAAGTATATGAACAAAATATGAAAGTTCAGGTCTAGTGACCGCCAAATAGATCAATCAGCCGATGAGACGTCTATAGCGCTCAGGATCGACTATTGTGGTTCCTTGAACTAGCGGAAGCGGTGATTCTGCTCCATAGGGAAACCAACAGTTTTGCCCCCAACAAACCAGCCTCTGAGATAATATCCATAGTATATTTGCGTTGTCAAAGAAATATTCCCAAAGAGTTCCGTGAAACTTCAATGCCCAAGAAGTACTTAAGAACACCAAGGTCTTTCATGTAAAACAACTACTCAAATAATTCTTGAAAGTCGTAATAGCTGCACTATCGTTACGGAAACAATTAGATGATCAACATAAACCAACACGTTCAATTGAACATGATCTGGATGAAGAGTGAATAAGAATAATCAGAGTAGGATTGCTGAAACCCACACCTCTCAAAGAACCACCAATTTTAGCAAACCAACATCGAGGGGCTTGTTTCAAGCCATAAAGAGATCGGCGAAGACGGCATACCTTGCTAGAATCATTGATTCGAAAACCAGGAGGCATCTTCATATAAACCTCATCGGCAAGGTCGCCATGTAAAAATGCATTATGCACATCCATCTGATGTAGTTCCCAATTCTTGGCGGCAGCAACGGCTAAAAAGTGCGAACAGTCACCATTTTGGCGACTGGAGCAAAAGTCTCATTATAATCAAGGCCTCCACCTGGTTGTTACCTAAGACAACAAGACGAGCTTTAAATCGTCCAATCGATCCATAAGAGTTATATTTCACCTTATATATCCATTTACAGCCAATAGCACGCTCCAGGCGGAAGAGAAGTAACTTCCAAGTGTGATTTTTCTCGAAGGCATCGATCCGTATAGCAATACGCCATCGTTTATCAGAAACGGCCACGTACGAGGCTCCACTATAGAGTCCAAAGGCTAAAAATGCTTGATGGGTCGAAGAAAAAGAGACACAATTAACATAATGTGCTATAGGATAAGGCGTACCTGAGGAAGGCGATGGAATAGATGAAGCAGTAGAGGGGGCAGGGGGACATATAGTACGAAGCACATAATCGCAAAGTAGAATAGACGAATGCTTAACACGAAGACAACGACCCAATGATTCAACTGTCTCAATAATATTTCCTCCCATGTCAGCCGCAAGCTCAGAACTGGGGACAGGAGTAGGATGCGCTGCACTTGGGTCTTCGTCGTTAATCCGATCCCGAGTGCGCAAGTGAATTATCATCATCACTATCATCTGCAAAAAATGATTGATCCTGATCCTTAGAAGAACACTCTCTGGCGAAGAAGAATTCAACTGAGCATACGGAAACTCAGTTTCACAAAACACCACATCTCGAGAAACAATGGAAGTACCCAGTTCTAAATCATACACGCACCAACCTTTTTTCCAAAGGGATAACCCACAAACAAGCATTTACGTGCACGACTCGCAAATTGTCACCATTACGATTTTGATTGTGAACATAGCACAAGCAACCAAATACACGCAAATGAGCAAATGAAGGGGCTTTAGCATACAACATTTCGAAAGGGGTCTTGCCTTTCAAAACGGGAGTGGGTGTTCGATTAATTAAATGTCCAGCCGTCGGCAAAACCAAATTTTTTACGAGCCAATGTCCAGCAGTCATCAAATGTTTTGCTTTCTTTGGTTGCGGCAAAGATCCATCACAAAGCCAAATTTCTTACGAGCCCGGAGCGCGATTCGAACAGCCCTGACCATTCATCGTAGTTTCGTCTCTCCTTTAGCATAACTTGGGTAATTAAGATACCGGGATTGTCGTTAGCCGTGATATCATACAGCGAAATCGTTTTGTGAGGAACGATCTGATCATCGCTAGAACTAGAACTATTATCATTTGAGATACTCATGGCTCTGATACCATGACAAATTCAGAATTTGAATTATGAGAACCTTGTGTTGATTTCATTCATACAATATGTGATATATATACTACAAAGCAATTAATACTACTTCCTAATTTCTAGCCCTATAATCAAGCTAATTATGAACATGTATATCCCTAATTATCCTCCTCTAATTATGATACATGATAATATTGAATATATACTATATAATAATACTAACACACCCCACAATATAAAAAATACAGTTGTTTCGTTGTTTTTATAGTAAAAGAATCTCCAACGGTACTTTATGTTGTCTAAAACACAAATATAGAATATGAATCTACTCAAATGAGAGTTTATATGATACACTAATATTGTGTTGATGAGCAAAAATCTTCTAGTTGTAGAGTACACAAATTTTCAAGAAAAAAATAGAGTTGTAGTTTCTACTTATTCTTATTAATAAATATATTTCATTTCTATTAAAATAATGATATTCTCATAATAAAAAGTAAAATAATATTAATTTTTTATTTATTGATATTTTTCATTTAATTTAATAAAATTATAAGAAATAATTTGCTAATTTTATCATTTATTTTATTTTTAATATTAATAATTAATAACTATTGACTTTTTGTTTTGTAAATCAAATACGATACTATTATATAGGACTTTGATTTTCGGTGAAAAATAGAGTTAATGGGTTGGATTAAAAATTAATATTCATAGACTTTACGGGTTGGAGGAAAGCAGTGTAGCAACAGTAATATTGTGTAAAATTAATTGCATTTTTATACTATGAGTTGGAGATTCTCTAACCCATAAACTCTATTTTTTCTATGTTATTTCTTATTCCAACTCATTAGCTCTATTTCTTCGTTTATTTCTATCATAACTAATTTATATAATGATAGAAAAAGTCATACGTTATATTATTAAAACTATATAATATCTAATTATAATTTTATTAAATTAAAAGACAATATCAAGAAAATAATATCGTTTTTACTTTAATAAGAATATCAAATATTTTAAATATACTTAAAATGTATTTGTTAAATAAAATACAGATAGAACCTATAACAATATTTTAGTGTTGAAAATAGTGTATACTCTAGAAAGAGAGTATTGCTCAGCAACACTATAAGGGGTGCTTGTTTTGAGGTGATCCTCCAAAACATTACCGTGATCCTTCCATCGTTCATAATCATGCATTTGCTTAGTATGGGTTGAGGATTCATCACCGTGATGAAGGATCACCGTGGTGATCAAAACAAGGTGATTTTCCAGCTTTTGGATCACCTCCAAAAAGCATGGTGATCCTCCATCTCCGTGACGGGGTGATATTTTTAATATTTCTTTGGACAAAATTATCCCTTATCTTTTAACATTCATTTCTTATATACACATACTCCTATTTAAATTACAAAACAACATATTTAAATCTTAAAAAAAATTATTTAATGCTTTAAACAAAAAAGAATTATGTTGAAGGATTGTAGAAAATGCTTATAATTGATAATTGATTAATGTATTGAAGCTTAAAAATGAGATAATTATATTGAAGAATTATATAAAATACTTAAAATTAATAATCAGTGAAAGAATCTATGTTTAAAGTCTAAAAAATATAATAATTGTATTGATGAATTATATAACATGTTTATAACTATGCTTAAAAATAATACTTGATTTTCAAATATCAATAACTATCACGTTAATATTACCTAAAAGAACACATTAAAACACTTTTATTACATAATATACATAAGGTAAATATGACATTTACACAACATCACTCCAGACATCACTGTGGTTAAACAGACACGGTATTCCAATAACACATTGATATGCAAAATGAAATATCCCGAAAACAAACACAGTGATGACATATCATCTTGATTCACATTACGGTTATGTCCACATCACGGTAATGTGAGTATCACCGTGATGTTGGATCATCGAAAACAAAACACCACCTGATAGTGTTAACAAAGAGTTCTCATTTGAGTAAACGCACACTCTTCCTTCAAAAAAAAAAAACGCACACTATTTTTGTATTTTACAAAGGGATTAAGGTACTAATTGGATATACTCTAAGGGGAATATTGTGTTTAAAAACTGTGGTCAACTCAAATAAATAAGCGATTACCAATTTTACCCTTAATCTTTAGTTTGAATTTATCTTTAGTTCAAAATTTTAGTTTTTTAAAAGAACTTAATAAATAATATAAAAATATTTATGATGTAAAATAATATTCAAAATTTTATTTTTTAATGTTAATACTTTAAGTATATGTAAACTCGCATTAAATAAATATTTGTCAGTTAAAAAGAAAATTTTTATTGTTAATAAGTATTTAATTTATATTTTAACTTTGAGATAAAAATATTATTAATTAGAAAGCTTGAATAATTCAAACTAGATCTGTCAAATGGGTCGGCCCATTACCCATCGATGCCCGCCAATCTGCAGGCGAGGCGCGGGTAGGCCGCCAAGCTTACCTGCCAAAAATAACAAAACTTGAAGAAAGAGAAAAAAGAACTTTAGTTCGAAACTGTGAATAATTTAATCCTAACTCTTTATTTTATTAAACTTAATTTCTCATAAAATTGTAATAAACATATAAAAAAACCTATATATTTATTAATACATCATATATTATCTATATAATTATTAATAATTTGGTAGCGCGGGCATCCCGCGGCCGACAGACCCGCGGGCCCAGGCATTTTGACAGGTAATAAACTCTTGAAAATATGAAAGAGTATTTATCAATTTAATTTCTTTAAAATATTATTGGTATTACGATTAATTTTAAACATGCATTATAATATAAATGTAGTATTAGTTAGTGACATCTATAGAAAAATACTCAATTGAATAAAAAAATCTACAAATCAGTACCTATGTCGGGAATTTTTATAGATAGGTACCCGTTTTACTGTTTGTACCAATTTTCTCAACCTTGCCGTACCTTTTTTATGTGTGTATGCGTACCACGTCACGCGTTTATACTGTTACCCTACACTGTTTCTATATGGTACCTTAGTGCGTTATATATGACGTACCATTTTCTCAACATATTATGTACCAAAATACGTTGCTATATGGTATCTAAATGTGTTATATGGCGTACTTGCGGCGAATCGGGTACCTATGTGCAAAAAATTTATTCTATACGTATATTGTCTAAATGGATCGAGTATCTATAGTTATGAAATTATATAGTTCATAAATGATTTACGAATTTTCGTTAAATATTCAAACATATATTATAATAAAAGTATTATTTGAAAAAATATTACAAATATTTAAAACAAATTTAAAAAAATTAACGGGCTGCCCCGCCAACCCGGGGCTGGGCGGGCTACTAGTTTAGTAACCCGTTATGTTGGCGGGTTGGCCCGCCCCGCCCCGTTTAATGGCGAGTCGGGGCGGGTCGGCCCGTTTGACAAGTCTAATTACGAGTCTAATAACCAGATCTAACCGACGCCGACGACAGACGAAAATGAAGAGACCTCGACGCCCACTCCTCGACCCCGCCGCTCCTCGACGCCCTCGCCGATGCCTCCTCGACGTCGTCGTGGTTCACCTCCTCGACGCCGCCATCACCTTCCGCTCGACGCCGCCGCTGCCTCCTCCACGCCGCCTCCGGATGCCGCCGCGTTCACCTCCTCAACGCCGCCGCCATCACCTTCTGCTCGACACCGCCCGCCTCGACAGCGTCGCCGCCCGACTTCACGCCGCCGCCTCGACGACCTCCTCCGCCGCGACCCGCCGCCACCGCGATGATCCGAAATTGCCTCTACGCTCGATTATTAACAAGTTAGGTACAGATTTGATGATCCTATATACGTCCGTTTGTTACATCAATTTTTATTTTATTTTGATTTTTTTGGTTTCATTTTTTTTTTTACTGTAGAATGGATTTGGATTATTCTTACGAGCCTTTTGATAGTTCGGTGTCGACGATGCAGTCAAAGCACCGTAGTAGGGATTTATTGTTAGATGAGGATTGCGATAAATATGACTGTTAAGATTAGGTCCTTAGAGAATGTTTGTGTGGGTACGAGAGAAGCACCGAATGTTCTACACGGTCGCTTATTAGATAAGTTGACGATATGGGTCTATACAGTGTCTACAGTTGTTGACCCTCATTTGATTACAGCATCGGTAGGAGCGTTGAGGAAGTAGACCCATACATTTCATTTTTTGTCGGGGAGGCGACCGTTACTTTACAGGACGTAGGAATTTTTTGGGATTTGCCTGTAGATGGTAGTTGTGTCTCCGGTGTGATCCAGCCGAGGACGGTCACACAGTGGATGGACGAGTGCGAGCGGTTGCTAGATTTTAGACCGCCTGTTGTGAAAGTTAAAGAGTAATTGCTTTCGATGAAGTCGTTAGCAAGTTTAGTTATTGGCCCATCCGATTTTGGATGATAGTGATGAGGAAGAGGTTGAGTATTCAGCACGAGGTTATGCGATGCTACTCTTTGGTGCGGTGATGTTCCCCGATTATAGCGCGAGCACCGTATCGTTGACCTACCTTCAGCTGTTGGAGGATATTGATGAGGTGGCCACGTTTAGTTGGATAGTGCGGTCCAGGCATTCCTGTACAGAGAGCTTTGTTCGGTATGCGAGTCGAAAAAGCTAATATAGGCGGACCCCTACGGCTGTTGCAGGTAATTATAAAAAAAAACTTTGATTAGTTATTTTTAAAATTTATTTAAAACATGCGATTTGTTTTAGGCATGGGCATATGTGAGGATCCTGCCATTTCAGCCAGTTCGTGGGTCTTCATGGTATCTCCATGGAGCCTAGTATAGTCGACGAGATAGTCTTACCGATCCCGCCACATGCTGCGAGGTATGGTCGTTCATAAAGTGTATTTTTTTCCTTGTTACATCTATAAACGTTGTATAATATATGACAGGTGGAACGCGTTATATGATCACAGTACGTCGACAAATCGAACATACGCATCATCCGTGAGTGCCTTGATCGCTGCGGGGACATCAATTTGAATGGGATCCGTACGACATGACGCTCCCGGAGATTGTCACACTTCTCCCCAGTGCTTACCGATCGCTTGTCAAGGTATCCCTCATCTTCTTCAATATCGTGAGTGGCATCATCCCGAGCGAGTCCTTCGACAGTTTGGGATTATCCAAGGGATTTCATCGACAGCGGTCAGGGATGATTGGAGAACGCATCATGCAGGCTGGATTGGGTTATGGGAGGAGCGGGAGGACACCTTCGTCTATGGTCCTCCCACGACTGCACCCATATTGGTGGAGGATGGATATTACGACTAGTTTCATCGAATCACTCGCCTCTACATATCTCCACATGCGATGTAGATGTCAAGGGGCTTCGAGATCGGGGATGCAGTTTTTATGTCGAGCATCGTAAGTTTAGTTTATTTATTAATGTTACTTGTTTAATATCTCAAATGATATACTTCTTCATTTTCAGGAACGGGGGTTCACGAGAGCCTATGTTACGCGAGGAGCGGAAATTATGACGAGTCGATCCATTTACTGGAGCAGATGGATAATATGTTCATCTCGCGATGCCAGATTGGATGGAGCAGTGATGCCAGACACCTCATCTACATGAGGCGGGACCATCTCAGTGCACGAAGCTGTTAACTGTCCTTCTTTGATGATTTTTCGCCCTTCTTGCAGTAATCTGCAGCCCAACACAAATACAGCCATATTATATGGATCATCAGGTATGTTAAATTATTCTAAATTATTTACTAAAATTTAAATTAAACATTAATTTAACACATCACATCTTAGGCGTTTATGACACCATCACCACGACCGCGACGTCCTCGCAGTCCGGTTGATGATGCGGTCGAGGAAATAGAGTTCGTAGGCCAGCTCGTTGTGGGACCGGCGGTCATCTGGCGCATCACCCCTGATAGATCGTTATGTGAAGCGCTTTTTTCTATTGACTACTAGACGCTTTCGAAAAATTTGAATTTGTGAATTTATTATTATATTATGGTTATTATTGTTATTATTATATATATATATTTACTGATACTATTATTATTATTATTGTTATTGTTATTATATTTACTGTTGTTAATCCATTATTATTATATTTATTGTTAATATTCTTATTATTATATTTATTATTGTTAATATCTTAGTTTTATTATTATTATTTATTATTATTGTATTTATAGTTATTATTATGTTTAATTATTATATTTATTGTTATTATTATTTTAATATTATATAAATTATTATTATTATTATATTTATTATTAAGAAATCAATATTGAAATTAAGTGGATATATAAGACTGAAACGTTAAAAAACAAGGAGTGTATATTTTTCTGCGCCGTCCACGTTGTCTAGCACGAGTTCACCCTGTCTGTCTAATCCCTGATCCGAGATCGACAATATCTACTGGGACCAATTAGACGAGCTCGTTATGAATAAGAGTCTAATCTTCGGGGTCAAATAGCATTCATCGTGCAAGGGTTCAAAGGTACCTTCATATGTCTTGTAATACTCCACCTTATTGTAATACCGCGCCACTAAATTACTGGAGTGAATTTGCCATTGATGACAAGCCGCTTGTGCGTGAGAACATGGGATGTTATATCTGCTCCAATTTCCACACGTGCATGTTCGATCATTGATCCTTACCACATACGTGAGCCGAAGAATTATAGATATGACTTTTGTTGTATGTTGTCGGACATCAAAACGGTATACATTATCCCAAGATTCTGCTGTCCAACTTTGAAACATTCTCGTTGCATAACATGATCAATCCGTTTCATATTCGCCATTAGGGACGATGCTTCTTGAAAGCGATCACTAAAGTACTGTACGCACCTATGAATTTTATGAAATTAAAATAGAAAAGGTGAAAATGTTGTAGGTATAATAACAAAATTAAAATAAGAACTAAGGTCGTGATTAGAGCTACCTATGAAAAGTGAAATCGACGATTGCTCTTGCGGGGTAGCATTCGATCACCTTTTAATACCCATTGAGTCATTCTGAAATATTAATCGTCATGACATCACATCGATAACTGCCATCGTGTGCGAGCGACCATTGCTCGACGTTTGCTTTTTCTAACCAAGGCTTCGCATGTTCCTTAATTTGTGCAATCTGATCCATAATGCGATTGAATTTATCCAATGTGGCGCAGTACCTGCTCTATGGCATAGATCCTTCAACTGTTGGTTCTTGAATTTCTTAAAGAAGTTTGATTTTACATGACGAAGACAGAAGCGATGCACTCCATTTGGTGGACGAAAGAATTCAGTGGCTTCTACTGCTCCCGTAAGACCTGTACACACCATATACGCTACTAAAAGTAACCACTTTTACTATATAACGAGTAAATTATATTTACTAAGATAAAATATTGGGTGACGATCCGAAATAAGGCAAAACAATTGATTCTCTAACACACATATGTTCCAATGGTTAAGGAATCAAGTCCATGAGTGTGTACTTTCTTCCGTGATAATGGCAAACGTCAGGGGAAAAGACATTTTGGTTGGCATCCAGTTGATGTAGCCATCAGTAATTTGTGTCTATATTTGGAGTATAAATGCGTACCATCGACACAAAATAACTTTCGACGATGCTTGAAGCCGTCGATGGTCGGTTTAAAAGCCCAAAAGGCATACCCCACTTGAAAGTGTCCAGTTCTCCCTGTGTAGATGCAGCCACTTCATGATTGTACCTGGATTGTAATGCTGCAACGCCTTCATAATATTGGGAGTTTGGTAGCAGAATTTCCCACGTACCGTAAACATTTTCCATCGCTCTTTTCAGACCATGCCAAGCTTGAATATACGAGATTTCGTAGCCATATTATCTTTTGGTTTTGGGTACGAATTGCGGATCGATTTTAAACAGTTCCAACGAAGATATCAGCAATAAAATTCCGACAGATATTACGGTGTGTGCCCGCCAGCTCAGCCATATAGCAATTGTGCGGTCCTTCAAATTTTGTAACAGACCAGTAACCTTTTTTCGGCTTGAAGGATGCCATCAGTCTTCAAGGGCAATCAATCGTGTGATCACATTGAACACTCCAACGTGTACGGCTGCTCTCGTTGATGTAATACTCACGTCTAGCAACCCTGATCAGAAAAATCGTCGACGGCACGTTGTAAATGTTTCTTAGTTCGAAAAATCATACCTCGACAAAATATAGGGTATATCTGTCATAAAAACCCCCCGTAACCACCGTAGTGATCACCATCAGGAGGTGGCATTTTGGTACGTCTGGAAAAATGGGATGGACTGAAACAGCATTGGAGCAGCAAAGTCCAGTGGAGTGGTATCATCTGGTGCATCGTCGTCGTAGATCTCGTCGGGTTCGTTGGGATCGGGTAACTCGGACTGTGGATCCTCATCGTCTGCTTTCGAATCACTAACATCAACGTCTTCCTCTGGTTCAGGCACGAAATCTGGCTCGGGTTCTGACACGAATTCCGGCATATTAATGGAACACCAAGCGTGGCATCTCCAGCGAAACATTGCTGAACCCTGCCGTACTGAGACAACGTTGGGAAAATTCGGACATGTATACCTCGAAGAACCAACTTCAAATTCCGATGAGGCTCTTCGTTCAAATTAAAACTTGAATTTTCAATTATTTCAACAAAAACCTCAGTACAATTGTTCTCCGAATCGGGATAGGTGAAAAATTGTAAATCGTTGTCGTTGGAGATTTGAATAACTGATGAAAGAGGTGGGAATGTTGAAAGTATCATTTTCTCCTGGACAATTACAAACAGCGACTGCTATCAGCACCTAACATGAAACAATGATGACATAAACATTGGTGTTGCGACCAATTCGCTATACGCAAGGACGGATACTATAACTGACGATAGAATCGGATGATTGAATTATCTCACTGCCGAAAGATACTATGACTTCTACCCGACTCGATACCATTTTTTTTGTGTTTTAAAATCGATGTGGTGGCAGTATTTATAGAGATGTAAATCGTATGTAATAAATACGAGTTACATGCATTATTGCACCAACGTGCAAGTCGCACGTAACTCGTAAGTAATCATACGAGTTACTCTAATTATTGCATGAATATTGCAACAATTCGAGTAACTCGTATCAACTAAATACGAGATACTCGCATTATTAACTGCCATTGCATGGCCATGCAGGTGTGGCGGCCTCGAACGTAACTCGTATTTTATTTTTCACGAGTTAGGTCCAAATTTTTTGCAAGTCAGGTCGGCGGGCCACCGTGTACGAGTAAATGGAGTAACTCATATATTTATATACGAGTTACTATCTTGTAAAAAGACAATACGAGTTACGTAGTAGGCAAATTTTTTACACGAAACCATGTCAGGTCAGCGGGCACCTTGTACGAGTATTTCGTATTTCTATTATGCGAGTTACTAACTCGCAAAAAAGAGTATGATTTGTTGTATTTATTAATGGTTTTCGTTTCACGATTATTTCGTTAGTGAGTTATTTTTTTTCTTTAGTTTAATAAATATACCGATTAATGCAATATATGAAATAAGGATATGGGCATAGCATTTGTACACGTAATAATGAACAGAGAAACCGTTATGACTGCTACGACTACGGATGCTACGGCTTCTTCCCTACAAATCAGGGGATGATGGTTAACTCCCTTCAATCGGGGATGACAGAGTCATGTACGATAGATACAGATATTTACTGTATTGACAGGTCCCATGGCGCCGATGGGAGTATCAAAAGAAAATGATCATATAGAATTGCATTGATTTACGAGTCATATGAACGGATATGTGGACTATGATTACGTGATGGAATTCACGATGGTTTACGAAATCATTATACGATTTAAAGTATTACAGTACAACAGCATTTGATCTACGGCTTTATGAACAATGGTTTATGAATGAAGGGTTACAGAATGGGTATGCTATATTATTTATGAAAATGGATTATTTTTCTTAGTATGGTTTTGATTATTATATGCATATGAAACAACATGTTGCGATCATACTCTGAATAATTGTTTCACAGTGTTGTAGATATCTAACAGGTACATAGAAAGAATCCATCGAAAGCATGGATTCAAGGGTGGACGGCTACGCTTTCATCCTACTCCCCACAGTTCCTCCTTTGCATATAGTTTAAGGAACACTAGTAAGTTTGTACGAAGTTGAAATGAGTATGTTGTGCACACATATGTACAATATGAATGAAAGTGATTAGACCAGATGTACGCTCCCGCTATGTTCAGAAGAAATGGAATGGTTATGAAAGGAAAAGAAAAACGAAAATTTTATGAGAAAAATGTATTAACTGCGCAAATAAGGTTAAAGGAAACGAGGCGTTACAATCATACTGATCCGCTCGTCAACTAGCCACATAGGAAGTCCACCCACCTGCCCCCAAAATTATCTCAACCATACCTATATATTATATAAGGGCGGGAGGTGAAATAAACTGCTCTTTAATCTGTCAAATTGAATGTACTTTTACAATTTTACCTTTAATATTTTAGTTTATTCTTTATCCTTTATATATTTATTTTTTAAAATAGCTTAATAATAATAAATATATAAAAATAACTTAGGTGCGTGCTAAATATACATTAACGGTGAATGTTACACTACATCTTTTTATCCAAATGGTTGATATTTTGTCAACTGTCAGTATTCGATTAGGTTTATATTCTAAAAAGAATCCTTCTGTATGATTCTTACTTTATTTAATTTTCTATTGTGTTGTTTGACATTTTTTATTTTGGAATTAAAATTTTGTATATGTTCATTTATAACTTAATATAGTAAAAAGCTTGCAACAGAACTAAAAGTATGACAAGTTGAAGGCGAAATACCTAAGTTGGGTCCAATAAATAAAATGAATTAAAATAAAAATGCATTAAAATTGTATAGATGACCCAAAATATTCCAAATAAGCGCAAAGCGAAAAAGAATTATAGAAATAAAAAAATCCCAAACCTTTAAACCAGCCCAGCCCTTATTTTCTATCCAACGATGCCCTAACCCCTGTCCATATGCTTCTTCTTCAGGGGGCTGTGCATAGATGCATCGATGAAAGCAGCACCATTGGAGTTGCTGCCAGCAAACTTCTAAGGGGCAAGTCGGGTTGCGGGGGGGGCAACAGACTCTCCAAGCCCCGCTATAGATCCATCCCTGGGATAACCACCGCGTTTGACTGAGAAAAAAAGAATGCGGAGTGTCAAAGAAAGACGCCGGTGAAGCCACGAAAAGGAGAAAGAATTCCCAAGGACACGAGTAAGAGGTCGGCGCAGCCACGGCGGAGGCCCTGCGACAAGTTGATCTCAAAGTTGCTAGACTGAGAACTGGAGAACCTCAAAGGCCAGTTCTAACAAGGAGAAAAACGTTATCGGGAAAAAGATACGCAAGAAAGACAGGAGGTGAAAGAATGGATCGACGCGTGAACAACCTCGAGATACACGTGAACAACCTGAAAGAAACAACGATGCTCGCCGATAAAATAGAGGCGGACGCGAAGGAGGAGATTGCGACGACGGCAAGCAAGCGGATGGGCGATAACCAAAATATGAAGAAAAGATATCAGCGAAAATAACAGAGAAGTCGCGGAGGAGGTCACGAATAAGATGGATGAGTGAGCAAGAGGCGGAGAAGTAGAAGAATACCTCCCTGGAGGTGATCAATGAGAAGAAGCCTGTTAAGGAGCATAAGGGTTCAACATGCCTGATTCGCAGACGAGCCTGACAGGCTACGTCACCATGATGAAGGAAGAACATGCCTATGTACTATATCACCGATGAAACGAAAAGGCCCGAACTCTCTATTCTTCCAATGCCCGAGGAAGAAGTACCATGAGGTTTTGCACGTGGTTCATGTAATCGAAGAATGTGCAGTCATGCAGTTGAAGGAGCAACGACAAGAAGTTGGTTTTCGCCACTAAAGAAGGGGTAGAAGCTGGACGACAAAATTGAGGAGAGTAGAAGCTAAAAGAGGATCAATTATTCGATAATTTCTACAAGAACAATAGAGTTACCATGGGCGATAAAGTAGAAATCTACGATAAGTTCGCCGACTTACCGAAATCTGGTAACCGACGAGTCGATAGTACGGGAGGACAACAAATATGGAGAGAAATGAAGGCATTTAAAGACGCCAAGTGGCAAGCTCATGTGTGATAACGAAAAGAGTTAAGTTTAAGGAGGGGTTGAAAGACAGAAAGAAGATTAAGCTTAAGGGAAAAATTTGTGGATATAAGCTCATTATGAACCCAGAAGAAGATAACAAAAAAAATGAAATATAGAAAAGAACCCAAGCGTGGTATGGCAGCCAGAAGTTAACACTATAGCCGAAAAGATTTACATCATACGATATGATAAGTTTTATGCATTAATTCTAAGCTGTAGTTGTCATCAATTACTATATATATGCATGATATGAGTGGTAGAAAGTGTTGGAGGATTTAGGATTTTCTGATTATATGGCCGGATATACTCTAGAATCGTGTTTGAAAAATCACTTTCCAAGACAATATTTGGATCCTTTTGTCGAGTTACACCGAAATTCGTCCCAGGATAAGACTAGACCACTTTTTGTTCTTATGCGTTTGTAAATTCTCGTAGTTTAAGTCGATTGTTTGCTCTGTATTTATACCCAAAGTATTTCCAGTTGTGTCTATTCGTAAATAGACAAAAACCTATTTAAAGGTGGTGTCTGTTTATTAAGACATCACACCTATTCGTCATGCACACCCTTTGAGCGGAAGGGTTTCGGGTTCCGAAATACGCATCCCGAGCGTGCACTCCGCACCTCCTACTCGTGTTTGCTTATTTTCAGTTATGCTAAAATATATAACAAGCCTCCTCCATTTTAGAGTAATATAATGCCGGGAAATGAAAACAAGGTGTGTAAACTTATTAAATCCTTGTATGGATTGAAACAGCACCTAGGCTGTGGCATCAAAAGTTCGATGATGTGGTCTTGTCTAACAGGTACAATTTGAACCAAGCAGACAAGTGTGTTTACAGCAAGTTGATAACTCTTGCAATGGAGTAATAATTTGTTTGTATGTTGATGACATGTTGATTTTGGCACTGATCAGGAACAATACGACAGACAAAGGAATTTTTATCATCAAGTTCTCCATGAAAGATATGGGGAAGGCTGATGTGATCTTAGGTATTAAGATCAAACGTGAAAACAAAGGTATTTCCATTAAACAATCTCACTATATGAGAAAGTGTTGAAGAAATTTAATTGTATTAATTGTACTCCCGTTAGTACTCCTTTGGATACAAGTGTGAAACATTTGCCTAATAAAAGGCGAGTCTGTTTCACAACTATTCTAAAGTGATGGATGCTTAATGTATGCCATGACAAGCACAAGCCGGACATTGCTTTGATGTAGGAAAATTAGTAGTTTACTAGTAATCCGAGTACACATCATTGGCAAGCAATAAGGCGGGTACTTAAGTACCTAAAGAAGACTATAAATTATAGTTTTATTACATTGGCTCCTCTTCGGTTCTAGAAGAATATTGTGACGCCAGTTGGATCTCGAATCCGGAAGACCATTCCTCGACAAGCGGATGGATATTCTTGCTGAGGAGGTGCGATCGTAGGCTTCTAAGACTCAAACTTGTATCATGAATTCGATGATGGAATCTGAGTTTGTGCCCTAGCAGCCGCTAGTAAAGAAGCAGTCTGGCTGAAAAATTTAGTCTATGAGATTCCGTTGTGGCCTAAATATATCACCTATCCCAATCCATTGTGATGGCTCTGCCACTTTGGCTAAGGCTTATAGTCACATGTACAATGGAAAGTCGAGACACTTAGGTGTTAGACACAACATGATTCGTGAATTAATCACGAATGAGGTGATATCCGTTGACTATGATCGCAACAAAATTTAGCAAACCACTTGACGAAGGGGTTGGCGAGAGATTTTGGTTAACAAATCTGCAATAGAGATGGGTTAAAGTCCACATAATTTCTAATGTAAGATACCCAATTCCGCTGTAATTTTGAAAATTAGAGCATGAATTCAATGTGGAAAGCTTACACTTGGAACTTGGAGCACATAATAGTTTGCATATCATCCCAAGATATGTGCTCGGATATGCATGACAGTAGGTTGAATTAAAATCTTAATAGCTTTTTTGAATAAGTGCAAGTGCAGATGCACGAAGAAAGAAGCTACCTATGTGATGTGAAGTTTTGCCGCTTCAAGAATCTTTGGACTGAGATTCCGTACATTCATGAATGGAAGACACATGGCTATAATGGTGTCAGGTTTAGTTTGTTTATTTTGAAAAACTTGTGTGTGCATTATCATATGTATTCAAATGGGTTGAAGGGTTCAATTCATAGAACACCCTAACTCTCGAGAGTATTGGAATGTGTAGTGTACCGAAGTGGAAATTAATCTTGACGATATTTTCATTCATGCATAAGTTTGTTTTGTGTTGATTGTCTTAAAGGAAAGCCTTCAGGTTGTTTCATATTGACCTCCTCGTTCAAATCACCATTCAAGAATGCAGTTTTAACATCCATTTGGTGAATTACAAGATTGTGAATTGCTGCCAATGCAATCAAACAATAATCGTTGTCATACGAGCAACGGGTGCATACGTATCAAAATAGTCAATTCCAGGTTTGTTTAAAGCCTTGATGAATAGTCTAGCTTGAACTGTAACATCCCGTCCATACCTGGTGTCACTGTAGCATCGGTCCCTATCAAGACAAGTGGGGTTGGGCCCACCACACTCCGACTGATAGT